>JBAKBP010017021.1:0-49893 GCA_037953745.1 Lithodes maja
GGGGGTGTTTGAGGTTTGGGGGGTTGTGTGGTGTTGTAAGGGGTCGAGCACCTGGAGGTCTTTGAATGGTGGGAGGTGGAGGGGTTGGGGGTTATGGTGATAGTGTGTGTCTGGGGAAAGGTGGGGGAATTGGGGGTTGTGGTGGTTGGGGTGGGACTTGAAATTGATGTGGGTAAGGTGGAAATTGGTCAGTAGGTGTGTGTGGTGGGAATGAGGGAAGGGGTGGCGCGGGTAACCTGGCCGGGTTAAATGTGGGCTGTGGGGATGGTGTGGGGGTTTGTTCTTTTGTGTCGCTAATGTGTACCTTTCTAACATGGTGATTCCAAAATATTCTAGTCTCTCCGTGGTAGTTGATGACTACTTGATACACATTCAGGATTTTATTTATTTTAAATGGGCCAACGAATTTGGGTTGGAGCTTATTTTGACAGGGTTAATTTGCATCCATGATGTTGTCACCAATTTTGAAGGGGTTTCTCGCGTTTTGTTCGTCCCTGGATAGGCAAGCTTGCAACTGATACAATCTCGCTTTTATATGTGCAACAGTGGGATGAGCATCTGCGGTGACTGAGGGGGGTGGGATTAAGTGGCGAAGGGGGAGTAAGACGGGCGCAACCCAGAATTCCTTTTCGTGAGGTGATATTATGCCGTCATCTTTTGGGGTGAAATTTAACCCCCACTGGATCATTCTCAGTTGGCTAGGCCAGTCCCTTAATGACTGACTGGCGAGGAGTCTTGTATGTATTTGGTTATTGATGCTCCTGTGATTTCTTTCGCAGACGGCGTTGCCCTTAGGCTAGTAAGGGGACGAATGTGAAATTGCGTAACCCATCATTTTTGAGAGGGCTGCCCAGATTTGGCCAGAGAATTCCGGTGCGTTGTCTGTGTGTAAGGCCTGAGGTAGGCCGAAATTGGGGAAAACATGGTTCAGCATGGCATCGGCAACTGTTTTGGCGCTGTGATCTATGACGGGGATTGCGATGAGGAATCTTGAATATGTGTTTACAAATGTGAGGATAAAGCGAAACGAGTTAAATCCGGGGAGGGGTCCTACTCTGTCAAGGGATAGGAATTGCCAGGGCAAGGAGGCAGTGAAGGTGCTGGACGGGCCTGTGATTCGTGATGTGTCTTTACCGCCCGCGCAGGCAAGGCAGGATTCTACTGTTGTTTTGGCAAGAGGGTTAGGGTGGGGGGGTCCAGTAGGTCGTTTTGAATGCTTGCAACAGTTTCGTATAGCCCAAGTTGTTGTTGTTGTTGTTGCTGGTCCCCAGGCTGCCTGGTCGAACAGCCCTAAGGCCCCGAGCAAGGCCAAGGCCACAACCGAGCGCCCCCA
The DNA here is from genome assembly GCA_037953745.1 of Lithodes maja. Lineage (NCBI taxonomy): Eukaryota > Metazoa > Arthropoda > Malacostraca > Decapoda > Lithodidae > Lithodes > Lithodes maja. The sequence goes on from JBAKBP010017021.1 coordinate 1,334, forward strand.
CAGAACCCCATACCTTGTTAAAGATACGTCTGTATACAAGCGGAATGGTTGACTGTAATCTGGGAAAGCTACTACTGGAGCCGAAGTGAGAGCGTCTTTGAATGTGTTAAATGCATTCAGGCAGGCCTCGGTCCATACTAATTTCTCGTCTTTATGTGTCAACTCATGTACGGGTTTGGCAATGGACGCGAAGCCTTTAAAAAAAACGCCTGTAGTAGGAGGCTAAACCGAGGAAAGATCGTACGCCTTTAACTGATTGCGGTGGTTGAATTTTCCGGATCTCGGCAAATTTGTCCGGATCGGGTGAAATGCCATTTTTTTAGATAATGTGGCCTAAGTAAGGATGGAGTCTCGTGCCAGGGTACATTTGGAAGGTTTTAATTTTAACCCGGCTCGTCGTATCTGCAAAAAAACTTCGGTGAGGTGGGCTAGATGCTCTTCCCATGAGTTGGCGAAAACGATGACGTCGCCTAGATACGCTAGGCATGTTTCCCAGGTGAGGCTTTGCAAGACCGAATCCATTAATCGAGAAAAAGTCACGGAGCCATTGAATAGGCCGAAAGGTAGTACGTTAAATTCATAGTGTCTGCCGCTGCTAGTAGAGAAAGCATTTTTTTTTTGGTGGTCAGGACGTACTGCTGTAGGAATCGGTTTTTACACCATACCCGAAAGAGGATTATGGAGCTCCGATCTTACTCTCAATCATCTTAACAATTTTACCAACACACCCAAACTTCATTAGATACTGAAATAGCCTACCCGAAAATATGCCCTGGCCGGGAATTGAACTCGGGACCCTTGGGTTATGAGGCAGTCACTATACCAGTTAGACCAATAGAGATGTCTCACTTGGCCTGGTCGGCTCAAGTATATTTCCACATCTTGTTCAGTTTAGGCTAACCTATTTTTACTGACTTTACACTGGTACCTGCCAATACCCAGCTTGCAAGTCGAGGGTAGAAACTATGCTTGCTCCGTGTAAAGAATCAAGGGAGTCGTCTATCGTGGCAGGGGGGGTAGCGTCTTTAATTGTTAGGTCATTCAATTGGCGGTAATCGACGCAGAACCGCATGGAGCCATTTTTTTTTTTTTTTTTTACTAGCACAACATGTGAAGACCAAGGGCTGGGTGGAGGGGTTCACTAGTCCTGCATCTAACATTTCTCTGACTTGCTTTTCCTCCTCACGGCGCTGAATGGGGTTCTTACGCCGCAGGGGCTGCCTGACGGGGGGGCCTGTGGTGTATATGGGGTGGTTGAGGACCTTAGTGTAGCCAATGTCGTCAGAGGTTTGTGAAAATATATCCTGCAAGGATAGCAATACCTGTTGCAAGGCTCGTTGATGATGACGTGGGAGGTGGGGTGGCACTGACGGTACGGGGGTTTCTGGGGGGACGTGGCAGGAAGGGTTAACATCGTCGAATGTTTCCAGCTCTCCCATCAGCAGGCCCTTCAGTAGGCTGATGGGGTGGTTGGAAATGTTCGCGATTATTAGACAGTTCATGGACGGGGACAGTAAAGCGGGGGGAGGTCAAGCAGTGTGGCAAAATGTGAGAGGCAGGGGAGAACATACATACATACATAACATTTTAAGACTGAGTGCTCCACACATACGTGCAGTTTCAGTCTCTTGTCCTAATGGCGGCGTTCTAAGCAACCCTGTTAAGGGCTGCTTCACTTGTCATGTTTTTGGATTTGAGTTCGGCACGTACAGTCCGATCCCAGGTCTTCCTTGGTCCACCCCATGGTGCAGCTCCCTCCACAATTACAGACCTGCATTTTTTCACCCAATTTTGTTCATCGATTCTCTCCACATGTCCATACCATCCCAGTCTACTTGTACGCATCCCCTCGCTAATAATCTTTATACCTAAACGTCTCCTCAGCTCATCATTTGTTATTCTATTCTGCAGCCTGGCCCCACACATCCATCTCACCATTCTCATCTCATTACGTTTCATTCTGTTGACATCCTCTACTTTAACAGCCCATGTTTCTGAGGCATACGTCATTGCACTTCTAACACATACACCTTTCCCTTCAGGGGGAGAGGCGTTCTTTTCATGGTCAGAATTGGCAGCAGTTCTCTGAACTTCCCCCAGCCACATCTAATTCTAGCGACAGTGGCAGCCTCGGCCCCACCACCGGCATAGATGGTATCTCCTAGGTAACAAAACTTGTCCACCAGCTCCAATGACTCATTTCCAAAATTCACAGCCACAGGATCATCACTTAACACAAGCTTGCCTTTGCACACTACGCACTCAAATGTATCTATTTCTGACTTATCCTTTGGCAGGGGTCCTTATATTCTACTACAACGCTTACTCCCATGATGCACCCAACATCGACAGATGCTACATCGAATCGAGTTAGCACCCACACCCTTTCCACACACTGCACTTGGGTATGCACCGCTCTATTTTCCACATTGCCTCGTCTCAATCTATAATGCATTACCTTGGTTTTGTTAATATTGACTCTTAAACCTTTGCTCGCCATGCCCTCTCTCTATCTTCTGAATTTGGCCTCAGCATCTTGCATATTGTCAGCTATTAGGACTAAATCGTCTGCATAAAACAGTTCCAATGTGAGTCGCCTCTAAAAACTCTAGACAGTGCCTCCAAGACCATAATAAAGAGGAGGGGGCTTAACACTGAACCCTGATGAACTCCAACACGGACTGTGAACTCATCACTCAGTACACCTTTTCACCCTCACCGCAGTTCGCGAATCCTCATACATCTTCATTATCAGACGCACCAGCCACTCTTCCACACCAAGTTTCCTCTTAGCCAACTGCACAACATCTCTAGGCACCCTGTCAAAGGCCTTTTCCAGGTCTACAAACACAAAGTAAAGATCCCTGCCTTTTAGTAAGTATCTTTCCTATATCTGCCTGACTATGAAGATAGCATCGGTTGTACCACGTCCTGGCATAAAACCAAACTGCATATCATCAATGGAGATGCTTTGCCTGATCAAACCCTCAAAGACTCTCTCACAGACCTTCATGATTTGGTCAAGCATTGTCAGGCCCCTATAATTACCTCTATCTACCACATGCCCTTTTCCTTTTGTATATATTTACTATTACACTTTTGTGCCAATCCTCTGGGATTTTCTCATCTCTAATAATGGTGTTTATCAACTCAGTGACTAAGTTGACACCAGTCTCCCCTAAGGCTTTTATCATCTCAGCGGCAATGTCAGAGCACCTTGGAGCTTTACCGTCCTTCATTTTATTGATTGCGTTGCTCACTACAGCTGGTGCTATCAAATGAGGGGGTCCAGATATTGGGTTTTCGATACTAAGCTGTCCCTTATCCCAATCTAACTCTACATTTAGCAATCGTTCATAGTGTGCCTTCCATGCTTCTCTGATTTAATTTTCTGCATACACAATCTCCCATTATCGTTTCTAACACAATGTTCACCTATAATATCCCTACTGTCATTTTTAACTCGCCTAGCTAGGTTGAAGATCTCATTGGGATTGTCATTGTTACACACTTGTTCGAGGACCAGGTCCTTAACCTAACAAGTGCGCACGGGGGTAATTGAAAACGTCCCCTGTGCTGACGTATTTGAGGTGTTTCCGTCACTAAAATATTCATTGTACCATTAATAGCATTAATAATTATCCATATGTGCCTATTATGGGTTGATTATAAAGGTATTAACCTGAAACAACAATAAAACGAGTGAAAACAGCGTTTGGATGGCCAAATCGGAGATATAGCCCGCGAGTTGTATAATGTATGGGTGAGGCAAGCTACCTTCCCGCCAATTTTCCCCAAGGCCACTGCGACACAGTCGATCGATACTCTCTCTCTCTCTCTTGCACTCGATGGCCATCAGTGATGACAACACCCTGCTTGCAACTCGCTAATGTTAGCACGAAAATATACCTCAGAATAAGGGAATAATAGGGAAAATAGGTGATAACTGAGGGATAGGAGGAAAGTGGGGAAGGAGGGGAGGTAGAGGACTGAGATTTTGCATGGCCCAGGGGCCAAACAAAAATAAAAAAATAAAAAAATAAAAATAAAAAAATATTTTTTTTTCGATGTCAAAAGTTGATTTTTAATTTTACTTACTCAGGAGAGTCTTCCCGCAGTCCGCCGGGGGAACTCTTAAGAGTCTTCCCGTAGCTCCCGGGTTAATGCCTTTTTTAGCATTGTAAATAACTCTTTTGGCAGTTCGTTTAGCTGCCTGGTATTTCTCCTTGCTGCCTCCCTTCTTCCATGCTTTGTAGCATCTCCTTTTCTCTTTCACAGCATGCTCTACCTCATCGTTTCACCACCAGGAAATCTTATTCCTGGGGTGACCCTTTGTTATCCCACAGACTTTGTCAGTGGCAGCGAGAAGGCTTTGCTTAAGAAAATTCCATTGACTATTTACAACGCTAGGCCTAGCTTCCTTATTTCTATTCATTTCCTCCAGTTCACTATGAAACCTATCCCTAACTTCATTGTTCTTCAGCAGCCACACTTTCCTTTTGGGCATGTATACCTTCTTGCGCTTAGGATCTCTGTATAAGCTCATGTCGCACACAAGTAGCTTATGCTGGGGGATACATTCTTTGCTCGTGATGACCTTTACATCCCGAACCAGGTTCCAGTCTTTCCTGTTAACCAAGAAGTAATCTATCTGGCTACTGGAGACCCCAGAGTTATATGTGACCAGATGGCTCTGTCTTTTCTTTTCTTTGTGTTACACACAACCAAGTTCAGCGCAATGCAGGACTCCAGTATATATTCGCCTTCCAGATTCCTCCTTCCGTAACCATTTCCTCCATGTACTCCCTCGTATCCATCTGCAGATGCTCCCATGTGACCATTCAGGTCCCCTCCCAGGATTATTATTTCATTCCCCGAGAGGCCTGAAATGACACTGATGGTGTTATTCCTGAAGTCCTCTTTTATCTCTTTCTGTAGGCCAGCCTGTGGGGCATATGCAGATATCACATTCATAATTCTTTCACCAACTTTCAACTTCAAAACAATCAGCCTTTCACTAACTCTCGTAATCTGAAGCACACTCTCCGCCAGCTCTTCAGCCACCAGAACACCCACTCCTCCTTTTGCTTTATCAGTCTCAACCCCCTTCCAGTAGATCCTATATCTTTTCTTTCTTCCAACAATCCACTGTACCCCATGCCCTTTCCAGAGTATTTCCTGGGCACCTCAGATGTCCACTTGCCTCTTCTCACACATCTCAGCCACTTCATTTGCACGCAGATTCAAACTACCAACATTCACACTAGCAAGTCTGAGATTGTGGTGGGCATTTGTCGTTATCCTGTGCGGTTTTGGATAATCGGACTTACGTTGTTTCTCTTTAGGTTTAGTCATATTTGGTAAATTGGCTGGCAAATGGGCATCACCCTCCCCAGAACTCCAGCTCCAGTCTACCCTGGGGACCATTCCCAGCACCTTCCCCCAAGAGATTACAATGGGGTAGGATCCAGTGGCCTCGGTACGCCTCACCGGAACCGGCCGCTGGGACGCACCCCGTGCGCGTACATGGCACTAATAATAATAATAATAATAATCATCTGGTTACTTATATAGCACCCGTATCTCCTCCTTCGATGATTCTCAAGCCCTTGACACGTCTTTAATCAACCAGAGACCATTATCCATCCCCCTTGCTCATGGGGACACTGCTAACACTAGTCTGGTATTTTTCACCCAATGACAGGGCAGCCTCCTGGAGCGCTACCACCAGGTTCGGGCCCCTAAGCTGTTGGGCGAAAAGTGCCAGTCCGGGGAAACACTACGCACAGTACCCTCTGGACCCATTTCGTCCAGGTTGGGCCCAAGGCGCCAGGTCCGGGTCCAGAGGGAGCGACATCCACCGCCAGTGTGCCGCCATTAGGCAACTTGGAACAAGAACAATGAAGCCCTGTTACAGCACTGTCATATGAAAACAATGCTAGCACCAATAACAAGGCTTCATTGTATAGTAATGGCTGTTGGTCCGCAAGTCTAATGCCATCCCTCCTATTAGTCGTCTTGTACGACACGCAGTAGGATGCGTGAGGCATATTCTTTTTTTCCTCCACCATAGGTGAAGGCCCCCTTACCCCATGGGGGTAAGGGCCCAGGGGTACATTGACGGGGCGATTAATAGGTACCCAAGCTTGATGATGGGGGGGAATTGATATGGCGTCAGACGTGGTGGCCTGGGCAATGACGTGGCGGCCTGGGCAATGACGTGGCGTCTGAGGTTGGGCTTCGAATTGAAAGCGACGGTGTTTGCAGTCAATCTGTGCATTTAATATTTGTAGTAGATCTAACCCGAGATACCCGTCGTAGGTGTCGGCGTGTGCATCTAATACTACGAACTTGTGGTCAACTGAGGGACCGTGAGGTAGCGTAATGGTGACGGGGTAATATTCTCCTCGTATTTGCAACGGCGTGTTTCCGGCACAGATGCCGGTTGTAATGGGCCAAATTTCTGGTGTAATCCCTTGTAAAAGTGAGTGTGAAGGCATGAACGTGCGGCGCCTGTATCCACAAGTAGGCGAACTGGCAACCCGTTGAGCTTTCATTTGTGGTATATGGGTGGTTTATGGATTAACGACTGGATCCCCGCAACCTGAATACGTGTTGGGGGTGTGGCTAAAAATCCAGTTCATAATCAGCGAGAGAACTGGTGGGGTTAGGGAGGAGCGGTTGAGAGCTGGTGGGGGTTACTGTAGAGAGATATTGAGGTAGGTAGTGGGGATCTTGATGGCCCGCCTCAGTCAAGGCCAGTCGAGGGGGGTTTTGTGAGTGGGGGCGGTATGGACGACGGCCATGGAAATGGTTCGACTGATGTTGGTTGAATCGAGGTTGGGGCGGATACGCAGATTGTTGATTTGCAAATTCGTTGGGGGAGGGTTCGATTGCGTTCGGTTGCGAGCTCGCCAAGTCAGAACAGGACAATTATTTGAACAGGGAGGAAATTCATATAAGTTTACGGGAGATGGGCGGGGTGCATATTGGTCGTTCCTCGGTGCATACTGGGGAACTGATGGGGGTGAGAACCGGTAAGAGATGAGGTTAATAGGAGCAACATTGCGTGAGTGGAAGGTGGACGTAGCAGACGTAGGTGCGGAAGGCTGAGTTTGGTAGTTGACGTTGTAGGTGTGAAGGGAGGGTGTCTCAGAAGTATGTGTGGAAGGCTGAGCTAGGTGAGTCTGCGGGTGGAATAATTTCCGACCTGTTGGGGATGCGTGGGGGCACGGCCGAGGGCACAAATTTTACTGGGAGTCCCCTGGGAAATGGTCAAGAGTATACGGATGGTGGCAAAATCTGTAGCTGAAGTGGTGGTTTCGTGGACAGTGAAATATTGTTTGACATGACTTGGTACGATTCTGATTAGATTATCGAACACGAATTAATTTATGCGCTCGGCGGATGCTGTGCGGTAGGCAGTCTGTGTACATTTGCGTAATTTATGCAAGGTGTCATCAAAGTCCCCTGTGAACGAAATGCCATAAAGTTTATCTAGGGCTGGGATGCGGCCCATTGATGGTTGCAAAGTCTATCTATCTATATATCTATATACTCAGGCACAATCCCCACTTTTCCTATTTTTTTTGTTTGGGGGGGGACTCAAGACAGAGCAAGAATAGGGACAACACAAAAAACAACAGAAAACAATGAACACAAAAAAACAAAATACAAATTCACACACATCTAGGTCATCCAGGACAAGACTAAAAGACCAGGGTCACCAAGGTCCCTGCAGCAATCCCCCGGCCCCTGACCACCCAGAGAGAAGTGTTTTTCGGAGAAGAAATCGACTCAGCACAGGACAACCAGGAAGGAGGACCGAAGACAGCGAGGGCGGCAACCTGCGAAGGAATTAAATGCTAATCTGTCAAGAACCGCGAATTTGGAAAAAGCTCCACCAACACGACCCAAATTCAAAACCGCCAGGGATAACGACCGAGGACCGATGTCAGCCATGAATGTAAATGTAGATCCGATCAGAACCAAAAATTTGATTAAAGAACGTTCTGCGAGTTCTAAAACCGCAACTTTAAAGGTTTTCTATGCAAACGCTCGTAGCATACGCAATAAATTTTCAGATTTAGAGGAACTAGTGTTTACTGAAAATTATGATGTGATTGGTATAACAGAATCTTGGCTCAATACAGTAAATAGAGACTTTTTAGCAGAGTATTCACTTCCCGGTTATGTAATGTTTGAGAAAAGCTGAATAAATAAAAATGGAGGTGGCGTTTTATTTTATATCAAAGAAAGTCTTAACCCGACCCTCTTGTCAAAACCTCAAATTGTGAACGTCGACACATCTTTTGTGCTAATAAAGAATAATAAAGGTACAAAAATAATACTTGCATTAATATACAGACCTCCAGCTCAATCAGTGCAAACTGACCGAGAAATTTATGAACAAATTGCAGATGTAAGTAACTCACAAGATACCATATTTTTTGGCGACTTTAATTTACCTGTGACCAAGTGGGGCGATACTCTTACTTCACACTCCGGACATGACTTGTATACGAACTTGCAAGAGAGTTCGCTTTATCAATTTGTTCGAACACCGACCCGTGGTAATAACGTTCTTGACATTGTACTTGCAACAAAAGAAGAATTAATAGGGAATTTGAATGTTGGTGATGAATTCAGTAACAGCGACCATCGTACGATAACTTTCACTTTAAACTTTACTAGTAACGAACCAAATAGTAGCATCGAAAAAGTCCCTAATTTCAAGAAAGCAAACTTTCATAAACTTAGAGCTATGTTTAAAGAAACTGACTGGAGCTTTTTAATTAACAATAACGACATAAATACATCTTGGAAGTTATTCGAAACCACTTACCTAAAAGCAGTGCAAGACTGCATACCATCGAAAATACGGCGTCCAGGCCATAATAATAAGCCCAAATGGTGGAATAAAGATATTTCAAACTGCCTGCTTACTAAAAAATTTGCTAATGATAGATTAAAATTCTCACAAAATGACGAAGAACGGGTGAAATTTGTAGAGCTACGACGCAAAGCCAAAAAGTTAATTAAGCAAAGTAAAAAGACCCTAGAGTTACATATTGCGAATCAAAGTAAAACAAACCCGAAAGAATTCTATAGTTATATCAGAAAGAAAAAAGTAGTTACTTCAACTGTTGGACCGTTAGTCGATGAAAATGGAGAATACACCAAAGACGAAGTACAAATGAGTAATGCCCTCAATACCTTCTTTGCATCAGTTTTTACAACAAAAGACCTCAGTGATATCCCTACACCATCGCCGATTCAGATTGATAATTCAGATGTTCTAAGCAATCTCACCGTTACAGAGAGAGAAGTATTGAATTGTTTAGATAAACTCAAGGTAAATAAAACGCCTGGACCTGATACAATCTCGCCTAGAGTTCTAAAGGAAGCTAAGGATGAGCTCTCCAAACCACTGGCATTACTATTCAATAAATCCTTGCAGTCTGGAACTATGCCTGATCAGTGGAAGATAGCCAACGTAACACTGATATTCAAAAAAGGCAGCAAATCCCTACCCAGTAACTATCGTCCAATTAGCTTAACCTCAGTTGTATGTAAAATGCTAGAAACGGTCATAAGAGACAGACTCGTAAATCACTTAGAGGAAAATAACATACTTAAAGATACTCAACACGGCTTTCGTAAAAACGTTCCTGTTTAACAAACCTCTTAGACTTCTTCCACAATATCCTCAACCTCTACGATGAGAGTAAAGCTGTAGATATTATATACCTTGATTTTCAAAAGGCCTTTGACAAAGTTCCCCACAAACGTTTACTGCTAAAACTAAAAGCGCATGGAATACAAGACGGTGTGTTGAAATGGATAGAAAATTGGCTCAGCGACAGAAAGCAAAGAGTAGTCATAAACGGTAAGGCATCTAAAGGGACCAATGTAAGTAGCGGGGTACCCCAGGGATCGGTACTAGGACCAATTATCTTTCTAATTTACATCAACGACATAGATGAGGGTCTCACCTGTACAATCTCAAAATTTGCTGACGATACAAAAATTGCAAATAGCGTACTCTCAAAAGATCAAGTTGACGATATGCAACACAATCTAGATAAATTGTCACATTGGGCCCAAATTTGGCAAATGAGTTTCAATGCGGATAAATGTAAAGTACTACATATCGGATACCTAAATAAGAAAGCAAACTATTCGATGAATGGCACTCAGCTTAAGAATGTAAACAGAGAAACCGATCTGGGAGTAACAATATCGAGTAACCTAAAACCGAGTCAACAATGTTCAGAAGTTGTTAAGAAGGCAAACAAAATAATTGGCTTTATAGGCAGATCATTTGAGCATAAATCCAAAGACGTAATCCTAACCCTTTACAATTCCTTAGTCCGCCCTCTTCTGGAATACTGCGTTCAATGCTGGTGCCCTTATTACCAAAAAGACATAAACAAGCTAGAACGAGTTCAACGTAGAGTTACCAAAATGATACCTAGCCTAAAGAACAAACCATACGAAGAGCGTCTTAGAGAATTAAATCTATTTCCTTTAACCCAGCGCAGATTAAGAGGTGACTTAATTCAAGTGTTCAAAATCATCAAAGGCATCGACAATATGAACTGTAGTAAGTACTTCACTATCGACCAATCTAATTACACGCGGGGAAACGGTTGCAAAATTATTGGTAAATCTTTTAACTCACACGAATCTAAGAATTTCTTCTTCAATCGAGTTGTCAACTTGTGGAATGGGCTTCCCCGAGACGTTATAGACTGCAGCACCGTTGATTCATTTAAATTCCGCCTAGACAAATATCTCGCATCAAACCCGCGTCTGACTGCGTTTGTAAATGAATAACTTTATTTTATCCTCCCCTCAGTTACTAACCCATATGTCCCCTACTAACTTCCTAGTCCTGCCACGTTAGTGGCAGGGCAGTAGTTCCCTTTCCAATGTTCCCTTACCCACTCTAAACCACTGTTTGGACACTTGATCCTCAGTGTTTTGGAGGACAAGCAGCCTAGAAGGGTCACTAGACTTGTTGTTGCTTGATTTCCTTTGTACTCCTTTGTACTTTGTAGAGGCTCCAATCTCGGCAGGCAGACATGCAGCGGAACCGAAGCCACAAGCCCGCCCACCACACTTCCAGGCGCACCCTTTATATAAATCGTCTCCCCGGGCCAGGCGCCTGATGGACTATTATCTAGTCCAATTTGTGTCCGACCCCTTCCCCCAAATGACAACATGTTCACTCATCTATTCACAAGCATTCTCCATTCATTCCTGTTTTTTACCACTTCTCTTGCCTGATCTATAGTCATTCCTCTATCATCAAAAGCTTGTCTTACACAGTCTCTCCATCTCAATGGGGGTCTTCCTGCCCTTCTATCTCCCCTTGTATCTGACTCACATATTCTCTTTGTAAGCCTTTCATCTTCCATTCGTTCAACATGACCATACTAGCTCAGCACCCTTCTGTCCACTCTGGCTGACAAATGTTCCTGCTGCCCCCACTCTCCTACGTATCTCTTCATTTCTCAATATGTCTCTACGAGTAACTCCACACATACTCCTCAAGCAGCTCATCTCCATCACATCCAGCTTTCTTCTCTCTTTTTCCTTCAGAGCCCATGTCCCAGCCCCATACATCACTGTTGGCACAACAATTCCTTGATACATTGCACTTTTTAATTTTTTAGGTCATCCCATGGTGTCTCGGTAGTCAAGGTCCCGGTTAAACGAGAATACGTTCGGAATCCTTTGTTAGAGAGTAAGATGAAGGTACGTTTAGCTTCGGAATAGTTCAGGGTTATGGTAGGCATGACCATTTCTAGTATGTCCATAGTTTCTGGGCAGAAGGCCGTAAAGGAGGGTTTTGGTCCTTCCTCTGACATTCTTATTTATTCTTACTTGACGGGGTAACTAGTGGTTTCCTAATTCATTTTACACGCTCCTTTACCTCTAGCCTCGCAGACACCGCTGTCAACAATAAGATACCAGCCCTCGTTAGTAGATGTGGAGGAGTGAGGGCTGTATACTGTATGTATAGGTGTCTTAAACTGCTAAAGGGAGAGGTATTGGAGTGAGTAGTCGAATTAGGTTTTCACACATTTATTGTAATTACGGTGATTGAAGATATAGGGCATTAGAGTCCCAACATGTCAAAACAATAATTATCAGGCAGTTTATTTACCTGGGGTTCACCTTAAGGAGGTTACCCGTAGCAAGGTCAAATGGTAGCAATTAGGTATTCACTTTATTTTATATACCTGTACAAATCAGAACTAGGACAATAATATATACACAACATACACAGACTTAGACAAAGAAGATATATGTTAAATAATCAAGAATGATGCTCGTTTGTGGTTAGAATGAACGGGGGTTTCTAGCTGGACTCAAAGAAGTGTTACGACTGGGGTTCAAATATATCAGGGCTCTTATTCATTGGACTAATAATGGCATAAATGTTACAACGGAAAGCGCTAGCTCCAACCTCTGATGTATATTCCCAGTGAACAAAGAACACAAATACTCTACAGAGTTCTATATGCAATAATAGGCTATCAAACTCTCAATAAATGTGCGTCTACTCTAGGCTTAATGTTATGTGAAAACAGCCTATTACTACCTATAACCGAAGGTGCTTGGTTATGGTATGCAAAGTAAGTTGGTAAGAGAAGTTACAGCTTACGTTACTTTAATCAATAAATGTCAGGCACTCCTGCATGAAAGAAAGTGCACTAAAGTCCTTCAACACTAACAAGGAATCTTCTTTAAATGTTAGATGCTATAAAGATGCTCGTATCGGAAATGGAACCCAAAAAGGCAGGCAGCGGAACAATGCTCGTGCAGGCTATGCACACAAAAAGGCAGAATATATATAATGCCGTCAGAGCCAAGAATATCCTAAACACTACAACAATAATAATCGCCACGACAATGCAGTATTCCTATCAACAAAAAGAGCCTAAGTCGTTTGTGTCTCCATACATCAAACTAGGCTGCGAAATGCTTGTGTGATCATAAATGGGTATGCATAAAAAGAGTAATTAGGTTTAATATACTTAATGTCTACTATGCTTGATAAAGTCTAGCTAGAGTCAATGATACGAGATACTGGTGCGCATGGCATGCCGCATAGCCTAGTGCAAATCTCAAGTCTGTGCGTCAAATATTACGTTATAGGGAAGGGTAGCTCTCTTGAGAAACTTTAATACCGAAGTATTAAGCGTTCTCCTGGCGTACCTCAAAGACAAACAACGAGCTTAGAACAGTGCAGAATGGTATAGGCAAAAAGCCCTCATTCGTGCATGCTCTACTCTCAATGGCACACAGACTAGAATTTACTCAATCAACTCCAGTTCTCAGGTATGTCGTGCAGCTTTTTCCTAAAGCCAGCACTCATAGGAAACAATACCTTATAATATCAGACCCCTAGTCTAGCATTATCTAATCCAGCAGAACACTAATAATTAAAGGAAGCGGTACTAAACAATATGAATGCCAACCAATGCTTCGTGATCAACTTATCTTAACAACTAACATACATGGGTTATATCAGACCTTAACGCACAATACAACTGGCCAGCATGAAGCTGATTTTGCAGAGTTAACCAGAGGGGATATGGTATTAATAAAAGGTGGTGAAAGATATGGAAAAAGAGAGAGGTAGGCAGAGGAAAAGATTCTCAGGTGCAGAGCGGGAGACAGGTATCAAAGGATAAAGATGAATGCGTTCTAGAAACCAGATCTGAGGGAGAGAGTGGCGAGGAACCTGTATATATACCGGGACTAGGTCAAGCCGCGTGGGAAAAAACGGTAACAAGTTGTAGATACTAGGAAGGGAGCTAGCAGCATGGTAAGGACCTCTCTCAACCAACCCCCACGAGGCAGCCAGCCGTGACGTCATCGAGCGGGGCAAAAACACTGCGCACCCCCCTCTCACTCTGTTCTATTCTCTCTCTCTCTCCCAGATCCCATCATTACTAGTTAATGATAAAACATATACTTTACAATTAAATATATAAAGCCTTGACATGGGTGAAAACAAAGAGCCTTTCTGGACTGCCCAGTGCCCATGACACGAGCTTTCATATGAAATAAAGCACACTCTAATACATAAACTGTAGCCCCATCCACGTCCCTGGCGATCCTAGCGAGTCACTGTAGGACAAGCCATGCGGTTCTAACGGAGTGGTTAACGTCACAGAAGATACAAGGTAAGGCAGTATCGCGCAGGTACCTGGCACATTCCACGTGCGAGTCCTCCTGCCGCTTCCGAGCCCCCCTGAAGGCCAACCTGTAAGCCTCGGGACGCAGCTCGTAGGATTTTAACACAGCCTCTTTAAGTACATCATACTCTAGCTCCTGCACTTCTAGGCGATCGTATGCATCGAGAGCCTTCCCTTTTAACACATTAGACACCAACGCTGCCCAGCGGTGCCCCGGCCACTGATACTCGTGGGCCTTCTTCTCAAAACGTAAGAACCACTCGGTGACCTTAAGTTCATCGAAGGCCGGCACGAGTTTCAGCCGTCGAGACAACAACACCTCTTCTGCCTCCTCCCTAGATGCATGACCAGCACTATTCCCTTGTCGTCCTTGCCCACTAGTTTCTGTTACGTCCTGGGATATATAAACACTGGGCTCTTTCTATTGGACTAGGTATGCGGCAACAAGCAACAACGGAAAACGCTAGATCCAACCCTTATCTATAAACCCAGGCAACAAACCACCCTAAACCGTCAAGAGTCCTGCCTGGACAATGAGGTATCCTATGACTCGGTTACAGGGTGCACGCACTATAGACTGCTGATAGTCAAGCAGGCTATATAAAAGATCACACAATTAAGTTGACTTAAAGCTTCAAGGAAAAGATAGATAACGGAATTAAATTGCAGAAACAATTTAATAACAAACTAGAAGAAAGTACATTTAACATTACATTAATTAATACAACTAATCACCCCTGCGTGAAAGAAGGTGAAAGCAAACAGTCCTCAAAACATCGTACAGGTAGACAAGATGTGGGTCTCTAAACTGCATGCAGCTACTGTAGGATCTGATGCTTAGCAAAGAAAGTATGTTACGGATTTAGAGAACTCTTAACTCATAAGCAGGTATGATAGGACATACAGTGTATAATGGCATAGGTATAATTAAATAAAGGCAGCAACTCGCAACATAACCACATTATAGGTTTGACTCCTGTAAGGAGATAAAGAAAACCTAATATTTAGTGGTGGCCCCGTAATCATTGACGAACATGCCTATTACATAAGGCATCCTCTTCAATGCGAGAGAATGACTAAGAGGGTGTACGAGAGCGAGGTGGAGGGACAGAGGGGGAGAGGTAGACCGAATATGAGGTGGAAGGATGGAGTGAGGAACTACATGAATGAAGGCGGTGCTGGTTGGGGGGAGGGGCGTCGACTGACTGGGGACAGAGGTGCATGGGGGCGGTTCGTTCGTGGCCACCCCTTCGGGGATCACAGCGTCAGGCAATAGATAGATAGATAGATCCTCTTCAAACACTAATCCGCCGTAGTTTGAATCTACCGCGCAGATCATTTAAAATCTGAGGAGCCTTCATCATGAGCGCACGCGACCTCACTCATGGCTTCAGTCATTATGAATTGGGTTCTCACTACGAAAAAACTTCGTAAAAAATAAAAAAGAAAAAGAAAATAAGAATAACTATCCAATAAGCTTTCCATCATATCGTGGATGTACTTGTGTGGATCTTTGACCAGACGCTGATTCAGGCATCATTCTTCCTTCACTGACATATCAAGTAAACCAAAATCCTTAACCTCTGAAGTGCGCACGGGGGTAATTGAAAACGTCCCCCTGTGCTGACGTATTTGAGGTGTTTTCGTCACTAAAATATTCATTTTTTTTTTTTTTTTTCTATGTGATTGAGGGAGGCAAAAGGCATAACTGCCTATAGCGAGTGCCTCCCCCATAGTTGAAAGAGTGACAGGGCCAAAATCAAGGGACGTTCGAGCCAAAATGCCTGGACACACGGAGTTTGAAGCAATTTAAGTCATAGGAAGAGGGAAAGACTGATTCTGGGAGAGAGTTCCAGAGCTCAGATGTAGAGTAGAAGAAAGTTTGAGAGTAACGTTTCACTCTTGGGTTGGAGAGTTGCACAGAGTAGGGGTGGGATTGAGTTGCAAGACGGGTACCACGTGCCCTACGTAAAGGAGGTGGTATGCACTGGGAAAGCTCTGAGGAACACTGATTATTATAGTAGCGATAGAATAGCGAGAGAGATGCAACATTGCGGCGGAGAGAGAGAGATTGCAGAGAGTTGGTGAGTGGACGGGAGTTAATGATACGAAAGGCCTTCCTTTCAACTTTGTCTAGGAGAGCAGTGTGAGAGGAACCTCCCCACACATGTGAACAATACTCAATACAAGGGCGCACTATGCCCCTGTACAGAGCAAGAAGCTGTGCAGGGGAAAAGAACCCCCTAAGGCGGTTGAGCACACCCAGCTTCTGGGAGGCTGCCTTAGCAAGACTGGTAATATGGTCCTTCCAAATGAAAGCAGAAGAAAAAGAGACACCAAGAATATTGAGAGAAGATGAAGGGTTGATTTTTGTATTGTTGAAGAATAAGGGATAGTCCGCTGGGAGATCCTGACGGGTAGATAGATGGAGAAATTGGGTTTTGGAAGCATTAAAGTTAACAAGGTTTTCTCTGCCCCAATTGGAAATAGTATTTAGATCAGAATTTAAGAGTTCTATGGCTTCATTACGTTTGTCGTTGAGGGATTGCTGGCTGGGACGTTCTGAAAAACTAATGGAGTAGTGTAAGGTTGAGTCGTCTGCGTATGAATGGATGGGAATTAAGGTACAGTTAAGGAGATCATTTATAAAAATTAGAAAGAGAATAGGAGATAGGACAGAGCCCTGAGGAACACCGGAGTTTATAGGGTGAGGAAGTGAACAATGGCCGTCCACAACCGCAGCTATGGAACGGCCGGAAAGGAAATTAGAGACAAAGGCACAGATGGAGGGATAGAAACCGAAGGAGGGTAGTTTAGAAATTAAAGATTTATGACAGACTCTATCGAAGGCTTTCGATATGTCTAGTGCAATAGAAAAAGTTTCACCGAAGTCCCGAAAGGAGGATGACCAAGAGTTAGTAAGATATGAAAGAAGATCACCAGTAGAGCGACCCTTAAGGAAGCCATACTGGCGATCTGAGAGCAGATTATGAGAAGAGAAATGCTTCTTAAGAAATTTGGAAGCAAGAATAGTTTCAAAAACTTTAGAAAGACAAGAGATAAGAGCAATTGGACGATAGTTGGAGGGTTGAGAGCGGTCACCCTTCTTTGGGACAGGTTGAATGTGAGCAAACTTCCAGCATGAAGGGAAGACGTTAGAGGATAGACAGAGACGAAAGAGTTTGCCTAGGCAGGGAGTCAGCACGGAAGCACAGTTTTTGAGAACAACAGGAGGAACACCGTCCGGACCGTACGCCTTATTAGTGTTAAGCCCATAGAGGGTAGAAAGTACATCTTTAGAAGAGATTAGGATATTAGGCATAAGTAAGAGAGAGGAGGGCGGAGAGGGAGGAATAGCACCGGAATCATCCAAGGTGGAGTTTCTAGCAAAAGTTTGAGCGAAGAGTTTAGCTTTGTCAGAGGAAGAAGTGATGGTTGTGCCATCAGAGTGGGAAAGGGAAGGGAAAGACGAGGAAGAGAAATTGTTGGAGAGGTTTTTGGCTAGATGCCAGAAAGCTTGGGAAGAGCTAGAGTTGGATAGTTCAGTGCATTTATTATTGATGAAAGAGTGTTTGGCAAGTCGAAGAACAGATTTGGCTTGATTCCGGGCAGAAACATATGAAGAATGAGAGTCTTGAGTTTTAAGGCGTCGGTACCGTTTGAATGCTTCCTCCTTATTGCGGACAGCAGTAGAACAGGCGTGAGTAAACCAAGATTTTTTAGCATTAGTCTGAGAGAAAGAGAATGGAATGTATGCTTCCATGCCCGATAGGATTACCTCGGTAATGCGTTCAGCACTCTCCTCGGGTCCTCGGCCATGGAAGCAGAAATCATTCCATGGGAAATCAAAGAAGTACTGCCGAAGAGCCTCCCAGTCGGCAGCGCCAAAGTGCCACAAGCGCCGCCGGCTAGGAGGATCGGGTGGCTGTACTGGAGAGATAGGACAGGTGACAGAGATTAGTTTATGGTCGGAGGAGCCCAAAGGAGAGAAAAGATCGACAGTATAAGAAGAAGGGTTAGAAGTTAGAAACAGGTCAAGAATGTTGGGCCGATCTCCGATGCGATCCGGGATACGGGTGGGTTGCTGAACTAACTGCTCCATTAATAGCATTAATAATTATCCATATGCGCCTATTATGGGTTGATTATAAAGGTATTAACCTGAAACAACAATAAAACGAGTGAAAACAGCGTTTGGATGGTCAAAATCGGAGATATAGCCCGCGAGTTGTATAATGTATGGGTGAGGCAAACTCCTTTCCCGCCAATTT
Organism: Lithodes maja; assembly: GCA_037953745.1. Taxonomy (NCBI): domain Eukaryota; kingdom Metazoa; phylum Arthropoda; class Malacostraca; order Decapoda; family Lithodidae; genus Lithodes; species Lithodes maja. Next base: position 19,821 of record JBAKBP010017021.1, read on the forward strand.
CCCCCAAGGCCACTGAGACACAGTCGATCGATACTCTCTCTCTCTCTCTTGCACTCGCTTGCCATCAGTGATGACAACACCCTGCTTGCAACTCGCTAATGTTAGCACGAAAATATACCTCAGAATAAGGGAATAAAGGGAAAATAGGTGATAACTGAAGGAGAGGAGGAAAATGGGGAAGGAGGGGAGGTAGAGGACTGAGATTTTGCATGGCCCAGGGGCCAAAAAAAAATAAAAAAATAAAAAAATAAAAATAAAAAAAATATATTTTTTTTCGCTGTCAAAAGTTGATTTTTTATTTTACTTACTCTCAAGAGTCTTCCCGCAGTCCGCCGGGGGAACTCTTAAGAGTCTCCCCGCAGCTCCCGGGTTAATACATCAACGAATGGGAAGGGGATGGTCGGGAGGGCCCCAGTCGTCAATGATTACGGGGCCACCACTAAATATTAGGTTTTCTTTATCTCCTTACAGGAGTCAAACCTATAATTTATTAGTGGCCCCTCCATCATTGACGAACATGCCTGATTTCTAAGACTGGAGGGGGACATTCGTAATCATATCATAACTCTAGAAAAGCAGATAATCAAACAACCACATAGTATTCTTACTTTTGTAAAAAAGAGATATTCGGGTGCATAAACTTTATACAGCCTAAATCTTCAAAAAGGGGTACAAGCAGGAGCGTGCTTCAAAGAAGCCTGCTTGAAAAAGGGTTAACTCTGAGACTCTGTGCACAGATCTGCTAGTTAAGAAGGCACCCCACTTAAAGTAAGTGGTGAAAACTAAAAACTTATAAGTTTACATGTGCACATATAAACCCCATTAACTAGTGGATATATTCCTAAAAATATAACCAAACATAAAATAATTCTTGTATATTCGTAGAAGTACTGAACTCGTGTACTTATGCAGAAGTAATTACTTCAAAAGTAAAAGTCGTAGTTGCAACTACTGAGATTTCTCAAAAATCTATTGCTTCACAGCCAAAGCTACTTACAACAAGAATTGTTGTAACACTACTTTTGGCTTTTAGCACAATTTCCTGCAATGAATACTACAGAGAAATTTTATAATACAATGCCTACAACCAGTATCACAGCTCGTATGTTCCGAACACATACTCCGGAGGGGTCTAGGGTGTCCTATGTCACACTGACTGCACCCTCCCCCCCCCCCCCCCCCTTTTCTTGAAATTAAACAAAACGTGACTAATAGGGCCACCTAGACCATCTGCCGTAAAGCCATACATGGCAAGGAAGGTTTGTCCAGAGCTACTGAAAGATATCGAGGCAAAAACTCCTGATTAGAAGCCCACAACTGTGTGGACGTAATAACTTCCACCGAAAGATTATTAAGGAAACGTAAAGAGGCCGTCCCCTTGCGTAAATCGTGGGTCTTACCCACAACGCCGGGATTCTTCTCTTTAAAGTCCTCGACCAAGAGAGAAGCCAGTGTACGCTCCATCAAGCGTTCACCCGTACTTGCGACCCATAAAGCACCCTGGTGATTTAGAGGTGCCACTCTTAAATATTTGGTTAGAGCTTGCACTGGGCAAAAAAGATGGTGCACATTTCCCCTGTTTAACGCCGGCACCGTGAACTCTGAAAACATGTGTTCACTGTGCTCAATCTTGGCTATGAATCCTGGGGAAGGTGCAATGTGAATACACTCATGAAGCCTATCAAACCTGAGGCAATTAGGTGCGTTGCTCATCGCCGCCAGCTCAGATACTCTGTTCCCGGTAGCCAAAGCCATAAGGAATACTGCCCTTTTGTAAAATCTGCAGTCGTTGGTACATACGGGAACGAGAATAACGATGATGCTTTGTCCAGAGACCATGTAGGCCTGAGCTGACGGGAAGGTGGGCAGAGTTTTAAAAACCTGTCCACATAAATTACTTTCAGATAAATGTTTCTGCATGAACAGATAAATTAAATAATAAACAACCAACGCCACCGAGGGCACAGTTTGTTTTGTTCTAAGAATCCGACACGTAAAAGCTTGCCAATGAGATTGAACTGTCGCTTTGTAGACTGGGTATATTGATTCGTGAATATCTTGGTCACGTCGCTACCATATGGTGCTAGCCACCTGGCCTTCTGAATGTCCAAAATGAACAAGTCCGCGAGGTTTCTAGGTTGCCAAGTGTGTTCTAAGTGGAACAACCCGACCAGGAGTGAGACTGGGTGCGGGCACCACGTGTTCAAATGCTGGTACCACACTGCGCCGGCCACAGGGGCGCGATTAGCGAGACTACGCCTTGCTAATCATGTAGTTTGTTGACTACGTGGCACATTAGAGACGCGTCTGGCGGCGGAAAATAGATAAATGGAACTCAACCTGTTCTCGTCCGTCATCAGAGCGGCAGGTCCGCCCGCCGGCGTTATCGTCCGGCGGGTGAGGTACAGTGGGAGTTTGTGAGTCTTCTCAGACGCAAACAAATCCACTTGTGGATGGTAATGCTCCGCACACGCAAGAGCGCCCATTCTACTGTTGTGCTTTGTCGCTGAGACAGAGCGTCTGCCCAGACGTTTGCTACGCCTGGGAGATAAGATGCGTGAAGATGAATGTCCAGCCTGTTGGCTAGTATAAAAATCTTTTCTGACACGTTTAGCCACTTCCGAGATCTCATTGACCCTTGTTTCTGACTACAGTGAACCGCATTCAGATTGTCCATTCTGAAGGCCACCGACTTGCCCCGTAAAGCAGAGCCGTGAGCCTGAAGGACAGAGTAGGGGACTAGAAAGTCTTTGACATTGATGTGGAAGATTTCTAAATAGGACCAAAACCTTTGACCCTGATGCCCGAGGTTTGACTAAAAGCCCCAACCTATCGTTCCTGACGCATCCATGTCCACCCATACCGACGGCGGAGGAGAGGTTCATGACATGACTGTGTGCAACATTTCTCTCGTCGCCCAAACCGCTAGTAAGTTGTGTAATAACGTTGGGATAGGCCATACTATCACCGCCGGTAATAGTGGGAACAATTTGTTGCCCTCCCAGATTAAACGTTAGATTTACAACCGGCCCAACTTCACAGTTAGCTGAACCCAGTTGAGATAACCGACTAGAGATTCCCAAAGTCTCTGTGTCGTAGTCAGACTGTGGAGAAACATAAACAGGTTTTGCGAAATCCGTTTCGAGTGTCCACACTCTGACTCAGAGTGAGAGAAGCTGTGTCCTCGACCAGCCCTATCCCCTGAAATACTCGTGGGGGAACAAGGGTTTGACTTTTACTAAGTTGACCTTGAATCCTAGAGATTTGAGATGGTTTAACGTAACGTAGACATGAATGATGCGTAACTATTCTGTTTCTGCCACCACCAGGTAGTCGCCCCGATACCACCATACCCTGATCCCTTGTTCTAACAATGGCATCAGGGCTTACGGGGACCTTGCTTGAATGCTTGTGCCAAATTGAAAACAGTCTTCCACACTGCTGGTGAAATCAAAGAAAGAATTAGAACTGGAAACAGAACTACTTGGCTTGCAATACGGTCAAGAAGTTTCTACACTAAGAACATCCTCAGATCCTGCCTTGCTCGACCTGCCTCTAATAAGGCCGTCCGAATATCTCCTAAAGACTTGGAAGGAAGTCTGGAGAAGCAAGCGCCGGGAAAGTTCAATGGCTTTCCTGACTTCCGCGGCTTCTATTGCCTGAGAAGAGCGTAACAAAGACTTTGTTACTTGCTGGGAAACATATATAGCGAAAACAGTTTAAACGCTTTTCCTCTTAACCTAAACTCGTGGTCTAGGTAAGCTGGGGAAGGCGTGCTAAAGGGAGCTTATAATTCGCACAAATAGATTATTTGGGGGGTGGCAGCCAAGCAGAGGGGACTCCGCCGGCACCAAAAACCGGAAGAGAGAACCAAGAATGGCGTTCTGGAGGGATTTGGTGGGAAGAATAAGTCATGGTTATAATAACTTGGAATGTCCTTAGTATGAACATCCAAAACATTTCTGTAACATTGCTACCCCTGACTCATCCGGCCCGTATAAAAGAGGCATAGCTCCTGTATTTTTACTGGCGCCTTGTCTAAAGGAGGAGGAGATATGTCTGATATGACTCGCACAGTGGAAGTAGTGAGAGCCGCTGTGCCTGGCACATTGGAAATTGGATCTGACACAAGAGGATGGTTAGGTATTTTAGCTAAAGCAAAGGATGTAGCCAGAGGTCGCACATTCGTCGACATCGCGGGATCTCCCGTATCAAAAGGAGTTTCCGGCGTAGGGCCAAAGAACCTATTAAGTGCATTCAAAAGTAGTCCATCAATCTCTTCCGCCGGTACATACCTAGCCGATGACGAACTCCGTGGAGATTCGACAGTACCCTGAGAGTCGCCTAGAAGGTGACTGGACTCTTCAACCTCCATCTCTGAGACACAGAGATCGTTGTTCTTCATCCGTTAAGTCTGGCTTATCATGGGCAGATCCCGCCGAAGCCGGGACCTCCACATGTTGCCATGTTAAAACTGTGATAGAAGATGGTACATCGGCATCCCGGTGGACGTCAGCACTAGTTGAGTCACAAAGGGATGTGTTCTGTCCTGCCAGGACTGTGAGTATCGCCATACACCTTGGCTGTGGCTGTCCCTCGCTTGCGAGCTCGGTATACTCTCTGAATGGGAGCCCTCGTCCGAGTTATGATAATTAAAAGCTCCCATAGCTCATTAACACATTGAAAGCAGAGCTGGTGAGCAAAATCATAAAGTATACTAATTAATTTAAATTATATTTAATTGTATTAAAATAAATTACTATAAATAAACACAATATTATCATAATATAATCATAGAAAATATATATGTTTATTATGATTCAGCTATTAAATTATTTCATTAACAAAATAAAAATAAGATAGGGCAACCTGAGCTTAACGGCGTTGAACATACAGCAATGAGAGGTTCAAGTGCCGACACGACAGAGACTGGGGGAAAACTACCCCGCCCCCGGGAACTACCTGGTCACCTGGTGCAACACCGGTACTCCGCCCTGGAAAGAGAAATTTCCGGGGATTAATGCTCATAGGGTTACACCCAAAAAATGGTACAAAATATGTGCCTCAAAACCGCCGGTCAACGAACCGTAGCACTCCACCACTACTTTTCGTTTTCCTTTAGTTTCATATTAAAGATTTCAGCATATCTTTACCTGTCCAGAAGATTTAAGCATATCTTCTGAATCCTCATAAAGATGAAGCATATCTTTATTAAAGATGAAGTCTTTCAAGTATCCCTTTACACTTGAAACACTAGTAAGATTCCGGCATCTTTTTATCCCATAAAAAGTCTAAGCCTATCTTAATCTCTAATCTGGCTTCTTCCAGAAGCCCTCATAGATCGCCGTCTTGAAGGCCGGGATACCCTATTGTATCAATCAATTGTTTGGCAAATTATCGCGAATTGCAAATCAGTTAATATAACCACCCAAAGGTACAACCGCCGGGTTTTATATGCAATGTCAAACCAATTGTACCTGCCCCAGACCTCTTTGTAAAAAGGTCGCCGGGAGGGAAAGACTAAACAAACAAACGGCATTGTTTCAATGGCTTATTAAAGATTTCAGCATATCTTTTACCTGTCCAAAAGAATTAAGCATAACTTCTTAATCCTCATAAAGATGAAGCATATCTTAATTAAAGATGAAGTCTTTCAAGTATCCCTTTACACTTGAAACACTAGTAAGATTCAGGCATCTTTTTATCCCATAAAAAGTCTAAGCCTATCTTTATCTCTAATCCGGCTTCTCCCAGAAGCCCTCATAGATCGCCGTCTTGAAGGCCGTGATACCCTATTGTATCCATCAATTGTTTGGCAAATTATCTCGAATCGCAAATCCGTTAATATAACCACCCGAAGGTACAACCGCCGGGTTTTATATGCAATGTCAAACCAAATTATACCTGCCCCAGACCTCTTTGTAAAAAGGTCGCCGGGAGGTAAAGACCAAACAAACAGACAGCATTGTTTCAATGGCTTTGAAAAGCAGAGAAAACCAAGTCCAACAGGTGTCAGCCTGATCACCTAGAAAACTGTGTGGAGCCCCCCTCGACGGGAATAACCCAGGAAGCCTGATCCCAGGCTCGACCATAGAAAACGCAGTTTCTGATGAGCCCTCAAGCGACCAAACTCGTCGGGGTAACTTACCTATTTTAGCCATCCTGACTAAAACTCGGTAAACAAAAACGGTGTTCTTGGAGCAATGAGAAAAACGCCGGAAAGGTAACCCACACTAAACTATACATTACAGGAGGGCGTAAAGCATAAAGCAATGAATAACACAGGAAGCCTGATCCCAGGCTCGACCACAGAAAACGCAGTTTCTTATGAGCCCTCAAGCGACCAAACTCGTCGGGGTAACTTACCTATTTTTAGCCATCCTGACTAAAACTCGGTAAACAAAAACGGTGTTCTCGGAGCAACGAGAAAAAACGCCGGAAAGGTAACCCACACCAAACGAGACATTTTAACACATTTTATACAAAGGGTGTGCGCAAAAATAGGGATACCTGAACAGGAGGGCGAAATGCATAAAGCAAAAACCGGGGCAAAGGTAGCCATGACAGAGACTGGTGGGATACTTACTCCAGGTTCTGCATAGACCCGCCGGGACCCAGCTCTGGAAAAAAAGAAAATTTCCAGGAATTAATGCTCATAAGGTTAACCCAATCATGTTCGCACACAAGTGTTAAATAACCCGCCGGGTAACGAGACGTAATACTCAACGACTACAGCTCGCTACGCGGTGGGGTTTCCTAAGTAAAAGATTTCAGAATATCTTAATTTGTCCAAAAGATTTATGAATACCCTCTGACATAATATATAAAGACCAGCATGGCGTTTATAACTGATTAAGTCTTTCCGGTGGTGTTTGTTTCCAGATTCAATTTTGGAAAAAAAAAACTAAAAAAGACGCCGGCCCCCGAATTATCTCGTAGATCAAAAACTGGGAAGCCTGACAAATATACGAGATCTAACTTCTCCCGAAGTATCTTTTTAGATCGCCGTATGTTGAAGGCGGCGATACAAAACGTATCCCTCAATTGTCTGGTTAACTAACTGAATTGTAAATTCGTTATTCCCATCCCTCCAAGGAGCACCCGCCGGGTGTGAATATTAGTTTAAAAAACGTTAACCCCAATTGTGCCCTAAAGCGCCGTATATTGAAGGAGGCGATACACAATGCATCCCTCAATTGTCTGGTCAACTAAACTGAATTTTGCAAATTCGGTCATCCCACCCTTCCAGGTTGCACCCGCCGGGTGATTTAAAGTTTAAAAGTTAACCCCAATTGTTCCTATCCCCACTTCTTTGTAAAAGATCGCCGGGGAGGAAAAACAACAACAGCATAGTTTTATATTGGCTTTGCAAAACCGAAAAACTACAAACAACACGTGCCCGTATGAACACTGTTAGATGGGTACAGCCAACCCGCCGGGAATCATAAGGAGCCTGAAACAGGCACCCCAGAGACGCAGTCCTGGGGAGCCACAGACACCCACTCGCCGGGGAAACAAGCCTGTTTTTAAACCACGCGTGGCCAAAACTCGGCAACCAGCCGAAAAGGTGAAACCGAGAAAAACCCGCCGGAAAAAACCCACTCCGTCCAGATACCATCTGAACGCACCACCGGACCGAGGCGTAGCCAAAACACAACTAACGCCGGGCCCAACATAGTCCGTGGAATTAGCCAATACACAACTAACCCAGGACACATAAATAGTCCGTGGAAGTAGCCAATACACAACTAAACCAGGACACACATGACACAGTAGTACATATTTAGAAAATAAATCAATAACACTTGTATATGTGGTAAAGCTACGAGAGGCTGGCTAGGCCTAGGCAGACGGATAACATTAACATGTCGGAATATAAACAAAAAGCACTGAATTATATCACAACAGGAACCACCGCCAACACACCACTGTAGCAACTACTTCCGGCAAAGGGAAGAACTGACTCGGGACCCAGAAAAAACTTCACTAAGTGAAGAAAAATACGCTGGGAACGTCAGCAAAAATACGCTACCTCATCAGAAAGATAAAAGGAAGCAATAACCCGTAATGAAAGCTGCCTGCATCACAAAGCTAGCTAACTGTGAAAAAGTTCACCTGTCCACAACAGGACCACGAGGGTACATCCGAAATAGATGCCCCAAACACACGACCCAAAATACACTGCACTGCGGGCAACCAGCCCAGGACACTCCTGCTACGCATATCCTAACCTTACTCGATACATCCCGGAGTATGAATCTACCGCGCAGAGCATTTAAAATCTGAGGAGCCTTCATCATGAGCGCACGCGACCTCACTCATGACTTCAGTCATTATGAATTGGGTTCTCACTACGAAAAAACTGCGTAAAAAATAAAAAACAAAAAGAAAATAAGAATAACTATCCAATAAGCTTTCCATCATATCGTGGATGTACTTGTGTGGATCTTTGACCAAACGCTGATTCAGGCGTCATTCTTCCTTCTCTGCTCTGCGGTCAGCCGGCCCGGACGTGTCTCTCCACGCTCCGCTGGTTCCGCATTTGCTGCGTCCCTAGTGAGTTTTTTCTCATTTGTTTACTACGGCGGATTAGTGTTTGAAGAGGATGCCTTATGTAATAGGCATGTTCGTCAATGATGGAGGGGCCACTAATAAATACAGGTGTGCTTCTCACTCTTAGTCAGGCAAGCCTGCTCGGACAGAGCCTCTAAGCCACACCCTGACTCACAATGCTCACAAAAACGATAAACTGTGGCACAATAACAAGCATACAGAGATAATAAACCCCTAGCTGTTAATCTGCCAGGTGGCAGAGGTCTAGCTGGAAGGATATAGGCTTCGGATACCCGGGCTGAGCCACCTGCTCTAGCCTAGGGACGTTCCCAGGTCTGTGCGCCAAATTACTCTAATTGAAAGGGTGCTCTCTTGAGAGACTCAGATCGCAAGTATCTGACTCTCTCCTGGCGACCCTAAAACAAAAGCAAGACGTGCTAGCACAGTGCTGAGTGGACTAGGCAATGGCCCTCACACAACACAACGCTAGGCACACAGGGACACAGACAAGAAAATGCCCCCAGACTCCCACGGGTATCCTAGTAAAGTCGTGCGGGTCCACGGGACTCGCACCAGCAGACTTTACTTAAAGGAACGCAAAAAGCCTCCCCTCCGGTCTAGCCCCTGCTAACCTGGCACAAGAACACACTAGCAAGCATGAAACCACCAAATATGAGACAACAAAAAAGCTTCCTAGGTCTCATTAACAATTACATCCCTGCATGAAGGCCCAAAATCCTATCTAGTTATCTGAGAGCTCGTCGTTAATACAATAATAGATATAAGTCTATCAAGGGGATGGGATAATTTAATAGATTGGTGAAGTATTGGAAAAAAGGTATACAAAGTAACAGAGAACGTTTCTAAGTGGAGTTGAGAGGGATAGATATCAAGGGGGTCCGAAGGGTACGACAATGAGGTGAGCTCTGAGACTTGAATCTGTCTGGACCCCACCCTAGGCATGCAGAATACATCCCAGGCTTGGCAACACTCAACACAGTTGCCTGGTCAAAATCCTCTACCCCGTGCGTGAGTCGAAAGTAAGCCTAACGTTGCAATCAAATGCATGTGGCAGCGCTTCAGGCTCGTCCCAAGCTGGTCTCTCCGCGCGAAGCAATGTCCCAAGCCGGTCTCTCTCTCCCGCTCGTCTCTTCCCGTCTCACTAGACTTACATCTTATATATTATAATGAAACAATCAACTATCGAGAATAAAATATACTAAGATGCGTTGGTTAAGAATAAGGGCAGCTACAAGCTGTGAAACAACATAAGAATATCCCAGACATTAGTTACGTTGTCGTAGGATATATACTAAGGGAAAGCCTGACGGCCGGCGACCTCCAGCCGGTTTCTAAACGGCTGGGCAGCCGACGCGCGCGCATGCCCGCACGTGGTTACTATGCAGAAGCGTCACATTTCCCACTTCGTCTTCTCCAAATCTACCTGTATTCTCTTCTCCTCAATCTCCATCTTCCTCAACGCAAGCTCTCTATCTTGCTCTCTCTCTCTCTCTGTCTCTCTTCTCTTTCTCTATCTTTCTGTCTCTCTTCCATCTCCAATCTCTTGAGCTGCAACTCAACCTTTGGACTCCTTCTCAACCCTATCGGGGTTATAGGAGGAAACTGGGCATAAGGGGGAACATTGTGCTGAACACTCACCGTATGAGTGGCATCAAAATGCTGGGGCGTGGCCAACGACACATTGGGGGAAGAAGGAGGATACTGAGGATTGCTAGCATAACTTGAAACGAATGTACTGGCCATAGGGGCCTGAACATGGCCCTGTAAACATGAAGGGGCCGAACTGATAGGGTTAAATGCTGGCAGTGGAGGCATGGTGGCAGGTGCTGTGTTAGTAGTGGGAGACTGCCTACATACAGTATCACCTTGCTCTGGAGTTGTTGCTGCACTCCGGTCCCCAGTAGAATGGTAGCTAGCCTGGCTAATAGGACGCTGTGGCACATGCTGGATGGCGCCCTCATCCACAACACGAGTACTAGCTTCCTGAAGACCACTAGTGTGTCCAGCTAACTTGGTCACCTCTTGAACTAACTCTGCCTTAGACATATACCACTGCACCTCCATCCATGCGCCTCCAACACACATCTTAATTCATCACTACTCCTGCTAGCAACCTCTTCTTGACTAGGTTGGGTTGTAATATAGTGCAAGGCGTTCTCCTTCTCCACAATATGAACAGGAATGTAATCAACATGCGACATCTTAGCAATAGTTGTGGACATGGGTTAATGAAATAAGAGTAATATGTCCGTAGACTTTCAATTACACAACAAAATTACTGACAATCTAAATATAATTGCTTCACACCACAAGAACTCTATACTATCGCACTATCCTAGGCGAGGTCGCCACTGTTACGAGGGGAGGCGGGGGGAAAACAAATGCTCAAATAGCCTAGCTCACAGCACCCTAACCCTGCAACAGACACGCTCTTAATATCTGACTCAAACAACAAAACATGCAGGTTCTCTAGGAAAAATGGTTATCTTCCTCTTGGCTCTATTAAAGCAGCAACAAGGAGACACAAAAAGATCGATTGCTCCCCGAGTCTGGTCGACAATGCTTATAATATTTAAGAGTACTTCTCTTACTTCTCTTCTAGACTGCACCTAACTGAGGAAACATAACACTGCCAGACTCCCAGACACTTCATAGTATGCCCAATCGCTTAGGAATTAGGAATAATATAAAGCCGAAACATGGGGGAGAGTCTGGAGCACTAACCTAAGACATGAAACACAAGAGTTGACATACCAGTAGGTTGGGGATATGTTACCCTTGAGCATACCTCCAAACCACTGTGAATGTCAACTTCAATAATAAAGGAGAAATATACATGTAATATCAATAGGCAATGCAGTTAAACAATGGGAAAGAATGCAGGGAAGAACAGGGTGAAGCTTATATGTTAAGATTGCCAAAGAAGGAGTGAATGCAGTAATTTATAGTAAACTAAAGATGTTAAAATAGAACAATATGCTCAATATGACTCCAGCCCCTTATATGCTCCAAACAACTAACGAACAAAAAGAAATATGGGTATTAAAGGGAAGACACAGAGTTAGCCAACACCGACAGATAATGATGTTGCTATCTCATTGGACGGGACAGGAGTGCCGGCCCTGCAGCCGCGGGAGTCGGGCGGAGGCCTCGCGTGGCGGGGAAGGGCTCCAGGCGACGCAAGAATACTCAATTATCTCTGGCAGCCTGTGCTCTCATCAACCACAAAAGTAATAAAATAAATATGATTCATGATTGTGTGACTTATGATAAACTGCATTAATCACACAAGACTAAATAAACTAATTCATAGGGCTAACAAGACGGCAACACATCACAGGGCGCCAGCCAGCATCACAAGGGCTCGCTCGTGGGAACAAAGCCAGAGGCTAGCCTCACCCCAGGCCCCTGCAATATAAGCTTCGTACTTGTAACTCACTCACAAATGATATATTGTAGGCTACAAACTCATTTGGGAGTGACAGTATATATCTGAAAGCAAGTCATCATATTTCATTGGAGAGTGTAAAAAAAAAAAATCAATCTAAATGTAGTCTTAACCCGTTCATTACCAGCGACGGCAGAGAGCCGTCAGTAGATAAATCACTCCCCAGTCCCACTGACGGCAGAGAGCAGTCAGTAATATACGATCCTTGTAACTGCCAGTATCAAGGAATGCCTGATACCACTATCGTTTGAGCACTGCTCTAGAGTTGGCAACACTTCTCAGCTTATATCCAAGCCTCTACAGGCTGGGAGAGGCAATATTCCTCCATCTTTTGAGGTGGGAAATTGTTATATCTTGCAATTTTGGCCACATTACTTTGGGCTAGGGGGGGGGGGGACTTTTATGGTAGTACCCTATGGTACAGTAGGGGTTAAAATAGTCTAAACATACACCAAAGCAAAGTCATTCATAATCATTCGAAATTGGGATTTTGTGTATTAATCCTAAAACGAGCGAGTTTTGAAATTTATGAGAGTTTGAAAATTATATACATTGATAGCGTAATGCATATTGCGCGGAATTTCGATTTGAGTATCCTGGGTTCGAGTCCTCCGAATGCCACATGTATTTGTTGATTTCATTAATTGAGTTTAGATGTGAAGTTCGTTGGTGTAAAAAACATAATAATTCATTCTGGTTCAGGAGCAATTTATAGCGAGGCCTTCCTAAGGGTTAAGTGCCCCATTTATTACTGCTTCCATTCGTCTATACATTAGGCTACCATAGCGTAGTTGGAATATATGTACATGCTCAGATTAATATGCAGGATTCGAAACTGCCTAATAAATCGTAGGCTTGTCCATATTTCTTTAACTGTCTTGATAGCGTAATGCATAGTGCGCTGAATTTAGCTGTGAGTATCCTGGGTTCGAGTCATCAGAATGCCACATGTATTATTTTGTTGATTTCATTAATTTAGTTTAGATGTGAAGTTGGTCTGGTGTAAAAAAAAAAATATATATATATATATATATATACTGTATATATATATACAGTATATATATATATATATATATATATATATATATATATATATATATATATATATATCTAATATACTATTAGAAACTCCAAAATGTTCTCCAAACCCGAATATACGAGGAAATAATCGCGTTGTTGTTGTTGTTAACACAACAACAGCGTGTTTGCTTGCACGATCCTCGGGTAAAGGAATGCTTCGTTTACTAAACCCTCTTAGTAACGTTTTATGTGAATATTTTCGAAACTAATGGAACTGAAATTGTGTACATCGACTTTCAAACCAATGTGATGATCTCGGAACATTGAAATAATTGTAATAGTTTCGAAATCTGACCTTGTTCATAATATCTGAAATGAATAGTCTTGTACAATGTTGCCAATTATACAATGAACAATGGCTACCACTAGATCCAGCGAATCAGTTCCGTCTAGCTACATCAAGATATGATGAATTCTTACGATGTTAAAGAAATTTCTACCATTTTTAGGAATTGTGGAGATATTTCGATTGCTACATATTATTCAAGATACTTTACCATATTTTTCTAGTGACATTATGTAAGTTTATAGTGTCTGGGGACTATCTAGCGACTTTTCAATTCTATTCTAGCATATACATTCGTGCTTTATTTTATCCTGATCTTGTATTGTAATTTTGCTCTATTTCTCCACAACACTTCCTATATGGTATAGTGTATTGTTTAAATATATACATATATATATATACATATATATACACAGTATATATATATATAATAGATTATGAATAATTGTCAGAGTCATTAATTAATGGTAAATAAATGTTATTTTCTCATAGGAACAGCGTGTATCACCAGTGAGGCAATAATCAAACCCTTTACAAGAGGCTTCTATTATAGAGGGAAGGTATTCTGTGATAGTGCTCAAGTGAATATTACACACACAAACTGATGCTCAAGAAAAAAACAATTCAATTGGTGTTGACAATGTAAAAAAAAACTAAAATATTGTTAATAAAGATAGTGACCATATTACTGTAGTGTCAAGGTGAACATTGGCACTCATTGTATAATATAAGAACGGTCGTCTAAATATAATTATCAAGGTGAAAATTGTGACTATATAAACTTATAGTCATCATAATACTGGAATGTCAAAGAAAAACACTGTGAACTATATCTGAAAATATAATAATTATAATACATTAGTGTCATAATAAACATTGTAAATTATTAAAACAAATACATTAACATATAAAGCAAAATGTTAAGGTGAATATTGAGGTGTCTGTGAAGAATTTAATATAATATATAAAGTTTCTCTATGTTATGGACTAAAGTAAATCTAAAGTAATAATGTCTACTTCAGAAAAGGACCTAATTAATGGTGGTGTGCGTTATGCAGTTATGCTAAAGGATGTAGCAAGACTAGTTGTAGTCACAATCTTAACATGGGCAACCCCTACTAAAGGTTCTGTTACGTTTGAGGAGTACTTTTCTAAAAATCTTAAACTTTCCAAACACATTTTTGGTACACCTCAAAAACGGAAAATCAAGAACTGCTGTGATTGTGAAGACTTTGATATGACACTTCTTGCTAGATGCTTATTATTAGTCTGTAAACATGATCCAAACTGGACTGATTCTGATTGTAGCATAGTGTTAGACTACAATAAGCAAGTGAAAGACCTTTGGAATGAAGTTGGTCATGCTACAGTGATTAGCCTCACTGATACAGAACTTGATGATAAAATGAGGACACTTAAAGATGTCTTAACAAATATTTTAAATGCAGCCAAAGCAACATTTAAGAGGGATGATTCAGAGTTGGACTCAACAAAGTCTGACATGAAGAATAAGCTTGACAACATACGTAAGCGCGATTTGGGAAAGGATGACATATTAGCATTTTCACCAGATTACATCATCGAAGAAGGCAAGAAAGAACTGAAAATTGTTCTGAACAATGTTACAACGTTTGACCCTCTACACACAATACATCCCACTGGGCTGAAACTACAAGTAGCAAAGCTTATCTGTAAGGTAATGATACAGAGAGAAGATGCCAGTGGTAACAAAGAGAAGCTAGAATATTGCAAACTATTAAGTGCAATCAAGCCTGGAAATTCAGGACCTCATATATTAACGATTGAGGGTCAGGCTGGTATTGGTAAAACAATGCTGCTACAACATGTGGCCCAGGACTGGTTGGATGGCAGCCAAGCTATTGAGGGTCTGGACAAATATAATTTGGTCTTAAGAGTATTGTGCCGAGAAACACACATCCAATCTTTTTCAGAACTGATAAAGAAAATGATGCCAAAGTTCTGTTCCAAGTATGGGGACCTAGCGCTAGACATTATCAAGGATTGTCGCTTGATGGTGACGGTCGATGGGCTTGATGAGCAAACTGATCAGTCAAAGAAGCTCCTTCAAAACCTTCTTGATCAACTGCAGGACAGTCCAAGTTGCACAATACTCTGTACGTCCCGACCTGAGTCTATCCGAGATTTTAAGAGGAAAGCTGGCAGATATATTGTGAGGGAAGCTGAACTCCTTGGGATTGCTAAGGGAGAGAGACCTCAGTTTGTGTTGAAGTACTTCAATGCTTGCTGTCCAAATCAAAGCACAGATGAGTTGTTGCAGATATGTGGAAATGTACTATACCAGGATCACTATGGGAAGCCTATTAACCTGGTGTTTCTTGTGTGGATGTTCATCGACAACCCATGTAGATTTGAAGAAGACAACACACCCACTGACATCTACAACTGGGTCCATCAGCTTAGTCTACAGAAACTGAAGGGACGACTGACAGACTGTTCTTTAGATATGTCAGACTTGGCACGGCTGGTGAGTGAGGAGTTAGGTCTGGTAATGTTACAGGACCTTGCACGAAACCAACTCGTCCTATCTCCACAAGCAATAAATCAGTTTAAGTCTGCATGTAAAGTACAAGGCCTGACACAGTATAAGGAAGTACTGTCTGCCTTTTTAGTATTGACTCACGGCTCAAGCCGTGACATTTTTTCTGCTCCACATAAAGGAATGCAAGAATACCTTGCATCCTTGTATGTGGTTGGCAAATTCATTAATGCCAAAGGCCATCGCACAATTAAATCTAGACTAGCATCCTTGTATGTGGTTGGCAGATTCATTAATGCCAAAGGCCATTGTATAATTAAATCAATTCTGAAGAATGCTGTGCCAGAACTACCAAGTAATTGTATCAATTTGATACAACACATTGCAGGTGTTTTATATCAGCAACTGGATGCTAATGATCCTCGGAAAGTCACGGCAGCAAGTGAGGTGGTGGAGCTATTGCACCAGGCTGGAGTCAAGGCAACCAGTGACTGGTTAGCAGTATTGGAAGACATCACACGTAATCCCGCTCTACTCCAGGCCATTGTTCCTCATATACATGATACAAATATCAAAGTAACTGATGGCACTCTCAAATCCTGGTGTAAACTCCTGCCTCACCTGGAACAGAGAATGGTAGCGATTGATCTTGATGGTGGCCTCAGCCCCCTGGTCAACCTCTCAACAGTCCACCTGAACTATCTCCACCATCACCGCTACAAGCACATACAACTCCATCGCTATTTCCGTCACCCGGACCACACCACCGACATTGGAGTTCTGGACAACTTCCTTCACCATATATTATCCAAGTAGGTCTTGTTACTTCACCAGGTGTGAGGACCACATGTTACTGATAACAGGTACTTTATGACTCATATATTATGTCTTATGTGGCAGTGTTGAGAAAATATGGTTATTCACATTTATGTAATACTGACTACCATCACTTACTTAAATAATACCTACTTAGCTCCTGCAGTATGGTGGCATCATTTTCACTTTATACTGGCTAAAGTTAGTAGATATTATATAGCCTAGGAAAACCCACTAAGAACTATAACTATACAAATTAACCCTTTGACTCTCACAGGTCCTTCCTAAACTGAATAATATTTGTCTTAAGTTAAAGCAGAATAACAAGAGCATTGGTGTCACCATATAGAAAAGGAAAACCGTTTTAGTACGATGACGTCATTTTCAGTATTTCCAGGCTATTATTAGACATCAGTGTTAAAACCTTTATTAAGGGAGGGTATAAGGTTTTTCTGGACCCCTTTCGCCCTCATATTAAGCCCCATTAGTTATGTTTTTAAGAGCTTTTGCCTCATTTTTGTTGTCAATACTTTTAGTGCCATTTAGGTGTCGAATTTTTCCTGGCGAGCCAGCCTTTGGCCGGGAAATTGTTCTTCCAAGAAATGTACAAATGCATCTCTATAGGGGATCTCAGGGATGTATTTTTAGGCTTGTTGGAGGTCTAGCAAGGAAAATAAAAATATATATATAATATATACATAAATAGACCAAACAAATAAACTTTACCCCCTTTAATTTAATTTTATAATATTGATTCGTGAAGTGGGGAGATTGTAGGCATCAATCGATCAGGGCTAGACCAGGTGAGGTTATAGGCATGTGATAAAGAGTCGCTGGAACTCCTGTTTCATTTGCTTGGCCTCTCTTACTGATTTTCTTTGTGCCTCATTTTCACTGAGAGCAATCCAGCTAGCTCTCACAAACACCTCCTCATCCTATCCACTTCACTACACTAAACATGCACACCACACTTCATTCCTCCACACCATAATACAAAAAAAAACATGATGAAATTTAGCCCAGCCTCGGAGTCCCCGGGAGGGGGGGGGGGGGGGGGGGACCACAAATGCCCCACACCCGACCGACCATTCCCTGACGAACCCACACAATTACCTGGACCTCGGCCTGTTACTCTTTCTATTAATTTCTGCAACATTCGTGGACTTTCCTCTAACTTTCACTCTGTTGAACAACATCTCTCCTCCTACAAACCTGATCTTCTCTTCCTCACCGAAACTCAGGTGTCTGTAGCAACATCCAGCAGCCCCTTCTCTGTATCCTCCTACTTTCTCTATCCTAGTTTCAAAGCCAAAGGCGGATGTTGTGCATATGTGCACAACAAACTCACTTGCTCTCATGTTCCCGATTTTGACTCCTCTGAATTCTCAACTTTATGGCTCAAACTTTCCTGTCATTCTCTTACTAAATATTTCTGTGCTGTCTATCTTTCCCCTAACTCTACCAACTTTCTCAAATTCGTTGACTATCTAAACTCTACAGTGGAACACATTCTATCCATTTCTCCTTTCTTAGAAATCTCCATCTTAGGAGATTTCAACGTTCACCACCGCCAATGGTTCTACTCTCACACTACTGACCCATCTGGTGAACAAGCCTAGGTCTTTTCTATCATAAATGACCCAGAGCAGTTAGTTCAGCAACCCACCCTTATACCGGATCGCATCGGAGATCGGCTCAACATTCTTGACTTGTTTCTAACTTCTAACCCTTCTTCTTATACTGTCGATCTTTTCTCTCCTTTGGGCTCCTCCGACCATAAACTTATCTCTGTCTCCTGTCCTATCTCTCCAGTACGGCCACCCGATTCTCCTAGCCGGCGGCGCTTGTGGCACTTTAGCGCTGCCGACTGGGAGGCTCTCCAGCAGTACTTCTTTGATTTCCCATGGAATGATTTCTGCTCCCGGGGCCGGGGACCCTCGGAGAGTGCTGAACGCATTAGCGAGGTAATCCTATCTTGCATTGAAGCATACATTCCATTCTCTTTCTCTCAGACTAATGCTAAAAAATCTTAGTTTACTCAGGCCTGTTCTACTGCTGTCCGCAATAAGGAGGAAGCATTCAAACGGTACCGACGCCTTAAAACTCAAGACTCTCATTCTTCCTATGTTTCTGCCCGGAATCGAGCCAAATCTGTTCTTCGACTTGCCAAACACTCTTTCATCAATAATAAATGCACTGAACTATCCAACTCTAGTTTTTCCCAAGCTTTCTGGCATTTAGCCAAAAACCTCTCCAACAATTTTTCTTCCTCGTCTTTCCCTCCCCTATCCCACTCTGATGGCACAACCATCACTTCTTCCTCTAACAAAGCTAAACTCTTCGCTCAAACTTTTGCTAGAAACTCCACCTTGGATGATTCCGGTGCTATTCCTCCCTCTCCACCCTCCTCTCTCTTACTTATGCCTAATATCCTAATCTCTTCTAAAGATGTACTTTCTACCCTCTCTGGGCTTAATACTAATAAAGCGTACGGTCCGGACGGTGTTCCTCCTGTTGTTCTCATAAACTGTGCTTCCGTGCTGACTCCCTGCCTTGGCAAACTCTTTCGTCTCTGTCTATCCTGTAAAGTCTTCCCTTCATGCTGGAAGTTTGCTCACATTCAACCTGTCCCAAAGAAGGGTGACCGCTCTCAACCCTCCAAATATCGTCCAATTGCTCTCATCTCTTGTCTTTCTAAAGTTTTTGAAACTATTCTTGCTTCCAAATTTCTTAAGCATTTCTCTTCTCATAATCTGCTCTCAGATCGCCAGTATGGCTTCCTTAAGGGTCGCTCTACTGGTGATCTTCTTTCATATCTTACTAACTCTTGGTCATCCTCCTTTCGGGACTTCGGTGAGACTTTTTCTATTGCACTAGACAATCGAAAGCATCGATAGAGTCTGGCACAAATCTTTAATTTCTAAACAACCCTCCTTCGGTTTCTATCCCTCCATCTGTGCCTTTGTCTCTAATTTCCTTTCCGGCCGTTCCATAGCCGCGGTTGTGGACGACCATTGTTCACTTCCTCACCCTATAAACTCCGGTGTTCCTCAGGGTTCTGTCCTATCTCCTATTCTCTTTCTAATTTTTATACTGTAAATGATCTCCTCAACTGCACCTCAATTCCCATCCATTTATACGCAGACGACTCAACCTTGCACTACTTCATTAGTTTTTCAGAACGCCCCAGCCAGCAATCCCTCAACGACAAACGTAATGAAGCCATAGAACTCTTAAATTCTGATCTAAATACTATCTCCAATTGGGGCAGAGAAAACCTTGTTACCTTTAATGCTTCCAAAACACAATTTCTCCATCTATCTACCCGTACGGAACTCCCAGCGGACTATCCCTTATTCTTCAACAATACAAAAATCAATCCTTCATCTTCTCTCAATATTCTTGGTGTCTCTTTTTCTTCTGCTCTCAGTTGGAATGGAAGGACCATATTACCAGTCTTGCTAAGGCAGCCTCCCAGAAGCTGGGTGTGCTCAACCACCTTAGGGGGTTCTTTTCCCCTGCACAGCTTCTTGCTCTGTACAGGGGAATAGTGCGTCCTTGTATTGAGTATTATTCACATGTGTGGGGAAGTTTCTCTCACACCGCTCTCCTAGACAAAGTTGAAAGGAAGGCCTTTCGTATCATTAACTCCCATCCACTAACCAACTCTCTGCAATCTCTCTCTCTTCGCCGCAATGTTGCATCTCTCTCGCTATTCTATCGCTACTATAATAATCAGTGTTCCTCAGAGCTTTCCCAGTGTATACCACCTCCTTTACGTAGGGCACGTGTTATCCGTCTTGTAACTCAATCCCACCCCTACTGTGTGAAACTCTCCAACCCAAGAGTGAAACGTTACTCTCAAACTTTCTTCTACTCAACAGCTGAGCTCTGGAACTCTCTCCCAGAATCAGTCTTTCCTTCTTCCTATGACTTAAATTGCTTCAAACTCTGTGTGTCCAGGCATTTTGGCTCGAACGTGATTTAGGCCCTGTCACTCTTTCAACTATGGGGGAGGCACTCGCTATAGGCAGTTCTGCCTTTTGGCTCCCTCAATCACATAGAAAAAAAAAATGTATCTTAATATTAATATTATTTTGTGGAGGAAGCCAGAATGAGAACGAAAAATGTATTATTCCATGAAAGGAGTTTAATGTTATGGCTTTTATTATTCTTAACTACAACATATTTCGTATAAATAATTTACTAAGAAGCGGACCACAAGAACACTTAAGAGATAATATTGGTTGATAGTGCACAAAATTATTACAAGACTGTTGGAATAATTAGAGTAAAAAACTAACACAAGGACGTCTATCTATCTATCTATTGCCTGACGCCGTGATCCCCGAAGGGGTGGCCACGAACGAACCGCCCCCATGCACCTCTGTCCCCAGTCAGTCTACACCCCTCCTCCCAACCAGCACCGCCTTCATCCGTATACTTCTTCACTCCATACTTCCATCTCTCTTTCGGTTTACCTCTCCCTCTCTGTCCTTCCAACCCGCTCTCGTACACCTTCTTAGTCATTCTCTCGCTTCCCATACGTTCATTATGGCTGAACGATTTCAAGGTGTTCCTTTTCATACTGTCTAGCACATCTACCTCCACAACACACCTCCTTCTTACTTCCTCAGTCGTCTGTCTATTCCTCCATGTAACTGCGCACGCACTTCTCAAGTAACTCATTTCCACCCCTCTCACTCTTGGTCTGAGTCTCTCCACCACGTCCATGCTTCGCTTTCGTAAGTAACTCATTTCCACCCCTCTCACTCTTGGTCTGAGTCTCTCCACCAACGTCCATGCTTCGCTTCCGTAAGTCAGTGTCGGGATTACCACACTGTCATGCAAGGACTTCTTCACTTCCATACTGACCACCCTATTTCTTGTTACTGCTTTCAACTTTCCTACAACCCTCTTCCCCTGTTACACCCTCTCCTGCACTTCTTCATCCATGGTTCAACTGTTCAATCTTTACTCAACACACTGCCCAGATACTTAAATGAGCTGACAATCTCCATAGCCTGACCGTTTAACTTCACCTCACACTCTGTGGCTTCACCCCTTTACCATAACCATGCTCTTCCCCGCATTTACCTTCAGATTCCGTTTTTCTCACACTGTTCCAAACATATTTACCAGACCCTGCAAATCCCATTCATTATCGCTCATCAGAACTCTATCATCAGCAAACAGCATTACAGGTAGCTTCCACTCATTTCCTGCCCTTATCAGCGATACACCAACATCCGCTGCTCTTCCTTGCATTTCTTTCATGACTCCATCCATATTTACAGTAAACAACCACAGGAACATCACACACCCCTGTTTCAACCCAACATTCAGATCAAAGAACTTGCTCTGCTCTCCACACGTACTGCCGCCTTTGCACCCTCATACATGCTCTTCACTGCTTTCAGCAACTTGCCATCTACTCTGTATATTTTAAGTACTTTCCACATACCTTCTCTATCCACTTTGTCATAGGCCTTCTCCAAGTCCATAAAGGCAACATACAGCTTTTGTTGCTTCTCTAGATATTTCTCCACAACACATTTCAGGGTAAAAATCTGATCTACACATCCTCTTCCCTTCCTAAAACTGCCCTGCTCGTTACTTATCCATTTCTCCGTTCTCGCTCTCTCTCTCAATCAGTACCCTACTCTACACCTTCCCTACTACGCTTAGAAGACATATTCCTATACCCACACTCCTCTTTCCCCTTTACCCTTATATAGGGGGACTATTATGCCTGTCTTCCAGTCATTAGGTGCACTCCCCTTCTCCCATGCTAGTTTGCACATTTTCCATACCCATTCGACCACTATCTCACCACCATACCTCAGCATTTCCCCACACACTCCATCTATTCCTGGTGCTTTCCCCAACTTCACTCTTTTCATGGCTTCACACACTTCTGACCTCCTGATCTCCACCTCCTCCTCCACTACTTCTCTTCTTCTCCCTCCCATACTACATCCATCTATGCTTGCTGGCACTTCATTCCTTACATTTTGCAATTCGTTGAAGTACTCCCTCCATCTTTCGACTCTCTCTTGCTTCTCGGCTAGCATTCACACATTCTTATCTTTCACACCCTTACTGTTTCCCTTGTTACCTTCCCTAACTTTCTTGACTTCTTTCCAGAGCAGTTTCTTACACTCCCTCCATTTTACACTCAGATTCCTTCCAAATTCCTCATCTACTCTTCTGTAGGGAATATAGATAGATAGGTTAAATTGCTAAATTACTGGTACACGAAATCATCCCAACAAATAGGTAACCCACTGAACCCCAGCGACGACAACGTGTCGTCGTCAATGTATGTAACGCTAAACCCCAGCGACGACAACGTGTCATCACAGTTACTCCGGTCCCAATTACTCCGGTCCTATGGCACCTAGAGGGCTCAGATTTGTATGGGAACTGTGTAAGTATCCCACGCAACCATGCCGATGGTTGAAAACTCTCAAAGTCCAACCGCGTGCACGTGAGCGCACAAAAACCAGTATTTTGGGTGTATTTGCCTTCAATTTTTTACTCTTGTAAAATCAACTTTCGGGGCTCCGTAGGACCAATTTTTGACCTTTTTGATCGTTTTTTTGTGGTTATTCCTTCATTCTTAACCCATTCGCTATTGTTTCTGGAAAAAAAAAAAAATCAAATCCTGCCGGTCCCTGGTGGTACATTTATTTATAACTAGCTGGGGCTCAGTGGGTTAAATAAGAATTACCAATATGGAGAATTCAATGGGTGGAATCCGGTCCTCTACACACGGCTAATTCATATGCTTGACATGTAGGAATGTTCACATAATACAATATCGATACATAATGAACTTAGCTTAGAGGACTGGTGGTGTAGGACTGTTGATATAGATTAATAGTGGTAGCACATGGTGAACTATAGGTTGAGTCAGAGCCGGGGGGAGATGTTGGCTGTATGGTTGATTTGAAGAGACTAACTGCCGGCGTCCTATCGCTTCGCGAAGTTACATAATGACTGCCGGCTCATAATAATTATAACCTATGATTTGGTGTCATGATACATCTAGAGCTGATGTAAATATTTATGCATTACAGTTAATATTTAACCTACACTTAATAATAAACTACAGTACATAAAGAACTAGCCGAAATCGTACTTACTATAGAATTCCGCCAAATTCAAATACCCAATTGGACTCAAAACTGTCGGGATCATCACACACTATTCCCGACACTTGTCTTACTTTCCTTCACCACTCTCTCTTTCTCCATGTACCTCGCTCGTTTCTGTCTCTCCAAATCTTCATTCACTCTACTACCCAACCACTCTCTATACGATTTGTTCTTGTCTTCCACAGCTATTTTTACCTCTTCTTTCCACCATG
This sequence comes from Lithodes maja, assembly GCA_037953745.1. Taxonomy (NCBI): domain Eukaryota; kingdom Metazoa; phylum Arthropoda; class Malacostraca; order Decapoda; family Lithodidae; genus Lithodes; species Lithodes maja. The sequence continues at coordinate 43,915 of JBAKBP010017021.1, forward strand.
CTGTACCCTTCACTCCCCTCCCTCTCTCTTCTCCTTACTCCACACACCTCCTCACATACTGCACAGATCTCTTCCTTAAACACTTTGCTCATCTCCTCCACTTACTCCATACCTTTCAGGTCAAACCTACATAGTTGTCTTTCTACTGCTCTCCTATACTCTTCCCTGATTTCCTCTTCCTGTAGCCTCTCCACCCTCCTCGCCACTCTACTTTCCTATTGCCTCCCTCCAGCTCTCCTCACCCGCTTCTTTTGTATCCTAATTTTAGCTACTACTACATAATGGTCAGACAGACCCATTCCAATAACCCTATACACCCTAGCATCCAGCACAGATTTCTTCATTCATTCATCCACATATATAATCAATCAATGCCTTTCGTTCTACCACTGTCTTATCCTTATCCTTCTTCCTCCACACCACTTTCCATTTGTGCCTGTGTATCATTCTGTGTCGGAAAAAGGTGTTGGCTATCTACAGCCTCCTCCCCACTCATACGTCCACAAGTGCACTACCATTCCCATTCACCTCTGACGGTACCCCCCACCCTCCTACCACTCCATCAACTTTCTTATTACCCTCCTTCCCATTCATATCCCCAATCAGAAATATTCTTTTGTTCTTGCCAAACTTATCCAGGCATGCCTCCACATTCACCCAGAGCTCCTCTTTCTCTCTTACAGGTTTATCCTCTGTCGGAGCATACACACACAATCACCCACGTTTGTATTCCTACTTTCATTCTCACCCACACAATCCTTGAACCCACAGAGCCATCGTATCTTACACGCTCCTTCCATTTGTTATTTACAAACAAACACGCACCTACTCTCGCTACTCCCTCACTCACTCCAGCACACACACCCATTCCACACTCCCACTCTCTCACATCTGTACCCCTCCATTTGGTCTCAGTCATTCCACATACATCCAGCCTGGCATTCACTAACACTTCCAAGCCCTCTCTATCTTTTGTGTCATCATTCACGCATCTCACATTCCAAGTCGCTATTCTAAGATTGTCTATAGTCGGTCGGGGTCCGTCCACATCCGAGGCTGTTAGTTTGTTATTCGTTGCCATTAGTAAGAACGTAATACACCTTAAGAATTATAAAAAAATAATTAACTCTTCAATGTTATAAAAAATATATATGGGTGTGTGTTAACCTTTTCAGTATGATAACGCTCTTCTTAGCTTGATCATGTATATCAGTTGACGAATATTTAGTTAGGAAGATCCTGGTGAATTTAGAGGTTTAATTAAGATCGTTTTAACCTCTTATAAAAATGGGTTCATACTAAGCTGAATAAAATTTTCTAATGTTAGCCATAATATAAGTAAATTGCTGCCACTGTTCTGAAGAGATTAAGGCGATGTCATTGAGCAAATATATTGCCCGATAATATGAAGAGTTTGGTGTCTGCTACAAGTTATTAAATAATTATATGTGATGGTTATTATTGTAAGTTACTATCCAAGATATACACATACTAAATATTTAATTTGCCACATTGAAGGTGAAGTTCATTGTATACTTAACTCTTTCAGTATAACGACATTATTTTCTATAATTGTGGTTATCATTGGAGGATTCCATTAACTTGAGAAGGACACGTGGGTGACAGAAGGTTAATGGAAACCGTTGTTATCTTCTTGGTTCTTAAGAAGTCCTTCCTAAGTTAAATATGATCATCTACTGATAGCCACACTGTAGGGAAGGAAAGCGTCATCTTAAACTGAAAGTATTAAATTAACTAAAGTTGATTTACTTAATTAAACAAAGTGACTGGAGATATTCACCACTACAATTGTGTGTGTGATTCAGGATTATAATGTTAATTATGTGAACAACGAAAATATGATTTCGGAACGAAAGATGACATCAGTGGGAATATATAATATGGCTGATGATGGACTGAGTTGGATGATGTGACAGATGTATGAGTGTAACAGTTGTGTGAATGTGACAGGTGTGTGGTAGATGTGTAAGTATATGATGCATAGACTCCTTTAACCCTTCCTACCCGGGCTGTCTCAGCCAATGACGGTCGCCCCTATCCGGGCGATATGGCCGAAAAACGTCTAGGCCTAGGCTACCGTATTTATGTTTATTTTCACTGCTAGAACTTTCCCACTCATCTATAATCGTAGTGCGGTTTTCAATCTGTATTTTGGCATTGAGTAGAGCTCTGTAAGTCAACTGGTTCAGTTGTAATGACGATTTCAGTGGAGCCAATATTGCAGAGATGTTGCCAATATGGGGGCTTTTCAGACACTAATTTCGTCATGACGTCATAACAATAACATTGAGGAGTCTTCTCCTTCTTGTTTTCGGAGGTGCGGTGACGAACGCTTGGGTTTGTTGACATACGTCGTACGCACGGCGTTCGGACCAAGCTTAATTAGGCTATTAACCTCATGCCTTAGATAAGGCATACCGGGTATTGGCCCTTCTTTCGTGCTGTCATTACCTAAGGCAGCAGCCCGGGTAGGAAGGGTTAAAGAAGGACTGAAACCTCCCATGCTCGGGGTTTGTAACTTGAGTCTGAAGGATTAACTTGAGTCCTGGGCTAAAATGACTTATAGAAGGGCTAGAGACACGATATCGGGGTCCAAATAGGGATTTTGAGGACGGCGAGTTCACTAGCGACATTTTCAACACTACCTGGGATCATCTTCAAGGTCAAAATGTCATATTTCAAGGTCAAATTAGTGAATTTTGATATCCATCTGCGCGACGAATCCAGACAGCCTTGGACAGCAGACTGTACAAGTTTCACTAGGCTGGAGGAGGCCTGCCAAATTATATCTACCTGCGCATGGCAAGGAGGTGGTGGTCGTAAGCTGAAGCTAACTCAGCAAACTGCTGAAGCCTTCACTGTGTCCACACATAATAATGTGGATGCTGCCAAATTGCTTCTGGCAGAGAAAGACTTTGACTACGTTCTTCCTGCTATATTCGCGGATGAAGCCTTGGAAAAGTTTTTCGGCCAAGACAGGCAAAGAAGCGGTGGAAACTTCTACATTGACGTAGTTGACATTATGGCTGTAGCTAAAATTGCAAATTTGCAGACACTCATTAAGCATGACATTATGCCAGAATCTAGTTCTTGTGTGCTTGATTGCGACAAGAATTGTACTACTTCCATAAATCCAGATGAGCGAAGTGAACTGATTGACGAGATCACTCCTCAAGACACTCAGGAACTCTTGAGGTCTGATGATACCCTTAAGCATAAATTTGTTTATTTGGCCTGACACCTTGTTCATAAATATGGTGATAGCACTAGTATGGAGGAGATCATTGATGATGATGGTAATGAGGTGTCATCTGAGTTCCTAGATAATTTGAAATGAGGTGGACTGAGTGTGCCGACTATGTCAACCGTCTTTTTTGTACATAATGCCTATAATTTGCATGACAAGGCTAAAATGCGTTGCCGCTTTTATTTTGCTGAGCTGTTATCCTTTGTAGATGCACCTGTATCTAGTAGTAATGCTGCATGTACTACTTTAGCTAACATTCTATTGAAAGCTCATGTCCTCAATGTAAGTGGCAAAGAAAAGGCTGTGGGATGCCTCAGGAGGCAAGAAAAGCTCTCCAACTAGCATAGCTCTCCAACTAGTGATAGACATAGACATAGTTGTAATAGACATAGTGTTGTGATATGCATATAATGTTTATGTAATACGATATATGATAATAAATATCAAATTTTGACAGCTCTACAAACTTGCCTCTTATTACAATCAGCCATCTCTCACCGTTTATGAGTTAGACACAAAAAACGGGCAACAATTACCAAAATTAACTAATTTGACCTTGAAATATGACCTTTTGACTTTGAAGATGACCCCAGGTGGTGTTGAAAATGTCGCTAGTGAACTCTCCGTCCTCAAAAACCCCTATTTGGATCCCGAGATTGTGTCTCTAGCCCTTCTAGAAGTCATTTTAGCCCAGGACTCAATCCTTCATACTCATGCTACACACCCTGAGCATGGGAGGTTTCAGTCCTTCTTTAAAGGAGTCTATGGATACTAAATATCAAATTTGGACAGCTCTACAAACTTGCCTCTAATTACAATCAGCCATCTCTCACCGTTTATGAGTTACACAAAAAACGGGCAAAAATTACCAAAATTCACTAATTTGACCTTGAAATATGACCTTTTGTCCTTGAAGATGATCCCAGGTGGTGTTGAAAATGTCACTAGTGAGCTCGCTGTCCTCAAAAACCCCTATTTGGACCCCCAGATCGTGTCTCTAGCCCTTCTAGAAGTCATTTTAGCCCAGGACTCAAGTTAACCCTCTGAGCCCCAGCGACGCACTGCTTGCGTCAGCAATGTATGTAACGCTAAACCCCAGCGACGCAGACGTCTGCGTCAGTGTTAATACTCCGGTCCTATGGCACCTAGAGGGCTCAGATTTGTATGGGAACTGTGTAAGTATCCCACGCAACCTTGCCGATGGTTGAAAACTCTCAAAGTCTAACCGCGTGCGCGTGAGCGCGCAAAAACATGTTTTTTGGGTGTTTTTGCCTTCAATTTTTTACTCCTGTAAAATCCGTTTTCTGGGGCTCCATAGGACCAATTTTTGACCTTTTTTATCATGTTATTGTGGTTTTTCCTTCATTCCTAACCCATTCGCTATTGTTTCTGGACAAAAAAAAAAAATCAAAACCTGCCGGTCCCTGGTGGTACATTTATATATAACTAGCTGGGGCTCAGTGGGTTAAAAACCCCGAGGTCGTGGCGTTCCAGTCCTTCTTTAAAGGAGTCTATGGAATGATGACATAATTATATATGACATGTGTGTATGCAACATGGGAAGTAGGCCTTCATTGTTTCTGACATATGTACATGTATGCTATTGTCTGTATGTATATTAGTGTGTGTGTGTTAGTGACACACATGTGTGTATGTATGCCATTGTGAGGTGTGTGTATGTATGGCATTGTGTGTGTGAAATGCATAATTATATGACAGTGTGCATGCATGAAGGGTGCATGTATGATGCATGTACTTGTGTGCGTGACAACTGTGTGTGTGTGCATAGGTATCAGGTGTGTTTGTGAGTGTGTGTCAAATATGAAAGAACATAAGAAAACGGGAGTCTGCAGACAGCCACTTGGCCCACACACGGCAATTACCTTTCACACCCAACCCCTCTCGAAAGTGTAACAGGTATAGCAGTGTGATAGTTGTGGAAGTATGACACATGGGTATAGTATCAGTTGTGTACGGATATTATAAGTGTGCAGTATGGTGAGCGTGTAAATATTGTATAATTGCGTATGTAGTGAGTCATGAACAAATAACTAATATTTAACCTTAACAGGAATGACCTGTATTGGTTTGTTGGTCCGTTGACTGCTGTGGTGTTGTCATCACTGTCCACTACTATCACATGGCTGGAGGTGTCGGTGAACTCCGACAGTCAAGCCGCACTGCTGCCAAACCTCAACAACCTAACAAACCTTATAAGCCTAGGTAACTATCATTATCTCTCATTAGCTACGTATGTATGTATGTGTTATTAATATTAATATTATTATTAGTATTTGTATTATTAATGTTATTATTAATCTTATTATTTGTATTATTTTAGCCTATTATTTTTAGTAGTATTATTATTTTATGCATTACCATGTTATTTTTAAACTTTGTTTAATGCATTATTAAAATATCATAATTATTTTTATTATAAATATATATATATATTTTTGTTCTATGTGAATGAGGGAGACAAAAGGCATAACTGCCTGCAGCGAGTGCCTCACACAGAGTTCAAAGAGTGACAAGGCCAAAATCAAGGGACGTTCGAGCTAAAATGCCTGGACACACGGAGTTTGAAGCAATTTAAGTCATAGGAAGAGGGAAAGACTGATTCTGGGAGAGAGTTCCAGAGCTCAGCAGTTGAATAGAAGAAAATCTGAGAATAGCGTTTCACTCTTGGGTTGGAGAGTTGCACAGAGTAG
>JBAKBP010017022.1:0-49892 GCA_037953745.1 Lithodes maja
GTTAAATATTCAGTTACGGTACCGGTAAAATGACGTAACTTTGGACGGGAAGTTAATTTCGGACAATGTCTGGAATACTCTCCCTAATGAAGTACCGGTAGTGAATGAGGAGAGCTCCCATGTTTTCAAGACGAGGGTTAAGGGGAGGTGTTTAGTTTGGTCCCTAGATATCCTTCAAGCTTAAGATTACACCCCCTAGACCCTCTTTCAAGATAAATGTGTACATTTTTCGGTAGAAAAATGTCCCGGCCGGAGGCTGATTGCTCTTAAATTACAGGTTCGTTATCGCTCGCCAGCAAAAAATCAACACCTTAATGCCACGAAGTCTTAAAACCGACAGAAATGGGGCAACATTTCTTAAAATGTCCAAACTACTAGGGCGAACGTCTTAAAATCTCAAAAGCAATGGGGCTAAACATGAGGAAGAAAGGGGTCCAGAAAAAAAAATCCCTCGAGTGGAAATCTCCCTTTAAACGTCAGGTGTTTGTCTGGTTTACCCAATCATAACTAAACACACGTCCACTTACAATCATAACTAAACACACGTCCACTTACAATCATAACTAAACACACGTCCACTTACAATCATAACTAAACACACGTCCACTTACAATCATAACTAAACACACGTCCACTTACAATCATAACTAAACACACGTCCACTTACAATCATAACTAAACACACGTCCACTTACAATCATAACTAAACACACGTCCACTTACAATCATAACTAAACACACGTCCACTTACAATCATAACTAAACACACGTCCACTTACAATCATAACTAAACACACGTCCCACTTACAATCATAACTAAACACACGTCCACTTACAATCATAACTAAACACACGTCCACTTACAATCATAACTAAACACACGTCCACTTACAATCATAACTAAACACACGTCCACTTACAATCATAACTAAACACACGTCCACTTACAATCCCACACCCTTATTCACTTTATACGCTTAAGGGGAGGTATTTAGTTTGTTCCCTAGACCTCCATCAAGCTTAAAATTACACCCCCTTGAGTCCCTTTCTAGATATATTTGTACATTTTTCGGTTAGAAAAATGTCCCGGCCGAAGGCCGGTTCTTCTTAAATTGATAAACAAAAAAATATATAAAATTGACACCTGAATGGCACGAAAGGTCTTAATATGGGGTGAAAGTTCTTAAAATCGGTAAACTAATGGGGCAAACGTTTTATAATATCAAAAACAATGGGGCTAAACATGAGGGAGAAAGGGGGTCCAGAAAAGAAAAAAATCCCTTAAGTGGAGATCTCCCCTTAACCCCTCTCTTACTTTCATTCTGGGCCACCGTAGTATACCGGTATTAGACGATTGTATTCTGTTTTGTAATGGTTAAGGTGGCCAAAAAAATATGTGTGTGATAACCCGGGTTCGAATCCCGGTGGATCATATATATATATACTTTAATTAATTTCATTGGGGGGGGGGGGGGGGGGGGAGATTAATAAAAATAATATTTTTATAAAGGTCCTCCAGCGAATTTACCAGGCTTCGAATTTCTCTCTCTCTTAAGGGGAGATATTATCCACTTGGGGGATTTTTTCTGGACCCCCTTTCTTCCTCGTGTTTAGCCCGTTTTGTTTTTTTGATATTGTAAAACGTTTGCCCCATTAGTTTAGCGATGTTAAGATCTTTCACCCCATATTAAGACCTTTCGTGCAATTCAGGTGTCGATTTTATCCTGGCGAGCGATAACGAGCCAGGAATTTAAGAGGAAACCGGCCTTCGGCCGGGACATTTTTCTACCGAAAAATGTACAAATTTATCTTGAAAGGAACTCAAGGGGGTGTAATTTTAAGCTTGATGGAGGTCTAGGGAACAAACTAAATACCTCCCCTTAACCCTATAATCAGGGTGTCAAACGAAAGCAGAGTCCATTATTTGTAGTCTTTATTAATGTATATATAAGATAAAATTGTGGTTTATAGTTCGAATTATGTCTTGGAAGTGATAGAATGACTAAAAACAATGCTATTTCAGGTTAATTATCTTGTATTCCTTCTTATATTAATGTAAACCTTCAAACAAAATTGCTCCAGTGTGACACCCTGAAGTCTCCTTATTTACTACCACAGATCCCTCGTGAACTGCACACAATCGTCTAGAATCAAAATGACAAAGACGTCGTCGTCGGTACAGAAGGGAACGTCTTACATTTCGTGTCTGAAGAAAATGACACACCTGTCCCTCACCAAATGACACACCTGTCCCTCACCAAATGACACACCTGTCCCTCAGCAAATGACACACCTGTCCCTCAGCAAATGACACACCTGTCCCTCACCAAATGACACACCTGTCCCTCACCAAATGACACACCTGTCCCTCACCAAATGACACACCTGTCCCTCACCAAATGACACACCTGTCCCTCACCAAATGACACACCTGTCCCTCACCAAATGACACACCTGTCCCTCACCAAATGACACACCTGTCCCTCACCAAATGACACCACCAAAATGACACACCTGTCCCTCAGCAAATGACACACCTGTCCCTCACCAAATGACACACCTGTCCCTCAGCAAATGACACACCTGTCCCTCACCAAACACCACATCTCCTTTGTGCCCTCGGGGTAATTAATTGAGTACCAGCGAGCGACGTGTGTTATATTGTATTCTCTAGCTGTATTAAGGGGAGATCTCCACTTGAGGGATTTTTGTCTTCACCCATTCTCCCTCATGTTAGCCCCATTGCTTTTCTAATTTTAAGACTTTCGCCCCAATATTTTGACGATTTTAAGGACCTTCGACCCATTTCTGTCAATATTTAGACCTTTCGTGCCATTTAGGTGTCGATTTTATCCTGGCGAGCGATAGCGAGCCTGTAATTTAAGAGGAACCGGCCTTCGGCCGGGACATTTTTCTACCGAAAAATGTACAAATTTATCTTGAAAGGGGGTCTAGGGAGTGTAATTTTAAGCTTGATGAAAGTTTAGGGAGGAAACTAAACACCTCCCCTTAAGACGATACTAGGCGACTTAGGAAGGATCTGCGGTAGTTAACCCTCTCCGACATATGACGCGATTTTGAGCCTATTAGGGATACTTTAAAGCCTTTGTTACCATCAGGGGTATTTAGAAACCTTTAGTTTAGTTAGTTACTTTAACCTCTGCAGTTGTCTTTGAGTTAGCTGTGGGCAGAAAACTAATTTTGGAGAGGTAATTATAAGAGTGAGAGAACTCTAATTCTTATTGCTAATCTGGCAACCTCTGCGTCATATGAGTCTGAAAGGGTTAAAAGGTTGGTTGAGATAGTTTGAATCCTTATTATTGCTAGAGGTCCTTCCCAATCTGCATAAAATCATCTTATAGTCGACACAAAATAATGGAAAGACGTCACCGGTACTGTATGGGTTAAGAAGAACGCCTTACATTTTCTGTGGGAACAAAATGAGCTGTGCCTCAACAAACATGTCTCCTTTGTGCCCTCAGGTAATTCTAAATTATTCTGGAGCACAATTTGTCACAGAGTTAATCCATTTTACATGTCTTGGGCTGAACAGGCTTCTACCTCAACCAACATCCTTGTACTTAAAAAACACATTAATAATATATACACATATTAAACAAATATATACACATAGCAAAAACCTCGACCAACACACTACTATAATTTACACGGGTGGGCAAAGGAAAACAGCTTCATAATTGCTGAGGGGCACAGGGCCTTGGGTGGGGCTTTGGTTCGTCAGGACGGTACCGGTATATATAATTCTAAAACCTAAGGTATGGTACGATTTCGAGTACCCGGACCGTACCGGTACTCATAGCTGCCATTTGATAATGCATACCGGTAGCTGTAAAACATAATATCGGAATGCGGTAGACTATAGACCTAGTCTATTCGCTGTAAGTAGGCGAGGAATCATGACCTCTAACCTCTGTAACTCAAAAAGGACTAGAGTAACCGAGCTCATATTTCTACCATTTGGGAAGAGTCAGTCCAGGAATATATGTGGACATTTGCAGCCAATTTGCTCTAGCCCTTTTTGAGTTACAGAGGATAGAGGTCATGATTTCTCGCCTACTTACAGCGAATAGACTGGACGGTACCAGTTATTCACTACCGGTACTGGTAACTACTTTACATCGGCTACCGGTACCCCAAAAAACACATAACAGTTGGTTACCTAATCCAATCTAAACTTACGAGGCGCTAACAGCAACTTCCAACTTTGTCTATTAACAGCACCGGTACCGTACGTGATTCAATCTAAACTTACGACACACTAAAACCTCTATTTAGCTCAGCCATACAGACTTAAGGGAGCTCAGACGGTATTGTGCAGCATGATTTACTGGTTCGGTTCAATGGTTTAAGAAGGGGGTTTAGTTTGCTCTCTAAACCTCTATCAAATTTCAAAAACACTCACAAGACCCCTCTTCGATATAAATTTGTAAATTTGTAGGTAAAAAAAATTCTCCCGGCCGAAGCCAATTCCTCTTCAAATACAGGCTCGCTTTCGCTCGCCAGGAAAAATCGACACCTAAATGGCACGAAAGGTCTTAATATTGGCAAAGAAATGGGGGCAAAAGGTCTGAAAGTCGCCAAACTAATGGGCGAATGCCTTGAAACTAATATGCTAAACACGAGGGAGAAGGGGGTAAACAAAAACAAACTTCCTCCCCTTAAACCCAACTCGCGATTTCCGATTGTGGCGTCTCCTAAGGAAATAATAATATATAATACTGGGGTCAATATACAGGAGACGCAACAATATACTTTAGGTAGCAAATTTCTAATGGTAGTTTTGGGTTCCCTATCCTCATATGCTTCATGTCTATATATCGTACTTTTTATCCCGGGAAAAACAAAAAACAAAAAAATATCTTGGGATTTTTCCTTTTTTTCTTAGATTTTTTTTTTTTTTTTATTACCTAACCAAAAAACCTAACCTAACCTAACCTAAATGTATTTGGGGGTTATGAGGTTAGGTTAGGTTAGGTTAGGTTAGGTTAGGTTAGGTTAGGTTTTTTGGTTAGGTTAATGACCCCAAAAAAATAAAATCCCAAGAAAAAAAAATAAAAGTCCTAAGATTGTTCTCCCCCCCCCCCCCCCCCCCGGGGATAAACAGTATATAGAAATGAAGCATATGATGATAGGAACCCAATACTACCATTAGAAATGTGTTTCCTATATTGTTGCGTCTCCTGTATATTGACCAATACGGGTACCGGTAATACATCAGGCTAACGATAAATACCCTCTCTACACGCTTCAGAAAAATTGGAAAAGTAGAATGTACATACGAGGTGCCGTTGTAAAGGCTTATCTCTCAATACTTCATCTGATCTGATCTGAGGACTAGAACTGGCCTAATAGATCACGTGCGACAGTAATTATTATTATTTTTATTTATTTGTTACGGTACGAAGCGAAGAGAACCTAGTCAGTGAATAGCCTAGTTATTACTGGTGAAGGTTTATGGCCTACCGTAATAATAAATCCCGGATTATAAAATCGATACCGGTACGGTACTGTAACATTAGTTAATTAGCCTACCGGTACGCCTCGGCTACTCAGGCTAAATCAAAACAATAAATATTACGGTACGGTAACTTAGTCATAGCAATCTAGTCCAGCTTGATACAATGCCTCACCGTATGGTACGATAGCCTACCGGCAGGCTATTAATGGCCTATCGTACCGTACTCCACCCACCCCATTACCATATATCCAGTTCACTTTATGGCAACCAATATCGACAGTATTAACAAGACCACATAAAGGCGACAAACAAAGAGTTAAATAAGCGGACTAAAAGCAAGGACGGGCTGGGGTCAACAAACGGGAGTCGCCTCGAGCAATCCAACCAATTTACCGTCTCCTTAAATAAGTAAATAAAGTGGCGGTCTGCAAAATATTGTCTCTCCCCCCCCCCCCCCCCCCCCCCCCGAAAGTCGCCTACATCGCGCCCGGGCTCAATCGATTACCGCGCTGTCCACTTCGCAGCTCGCATTTCACGGTAATAAACATTGGAAATCGAGTCAATATTCCCGCGAAAATACGAGTCTGCATGGCGCCCCACCTCGTAACTTAACCTGCCGCGAAAGATATATATTAAGAGACTGCTGGGAAATGTTTACCGATGGACACAATTATCTGGAATATACGAGCTTGGAATAAATAGGATATTGATAGTAATAACATAAGGATGTCATAATAATAATTATCAGGGTGTCAAACTGGGACACTTAAGGGGAGATTCCACTCGAGGGATTTTTTCTGGACCCTTTTTCTCCCTTATTTTTAGTCCCTTTGTTTTTGAGATTTTAAGACTTCGAACCCCCATTAGTTTGGCGATTTTAAGAACTTTCGCCTCATTTCTGTCCATGTTTAGACCTTTTGTGCCATTTAGGTGTCAATTGTTTCCTGGCGAGCGATAGCGAGCCTGTAATTTAAGAGGAACTGGCCTTCGGCCAGGACATTTTTCTATCGAATAATGTACATATTTATCTTGAAAGGGGGTCAAGGGGGTGTAATTTTAAGGTTGATCGAAGTCCAGGGAACACACTAAATACCTCCCCTTAAGTTTTTAAGACTGGAATGAATAGAAGAGATACCGGTACTGGAAAATATATACCAGTACATGAAGTTGTATTGCTTTGGCCATTGTAACACTTCCAAGGACATACCGGTAGGCTAATAAGAATTTGAAGCATACATTTAACTGTAGGTTATAGGCCTACTTCGTAATGATGACTAAAGAGAAAGGAAAAGGTTTCTAGTTTGACAGCCTGACATTGTCAGTATTTCTGAATAAGGTAATTGGGTACCGGTACGTAGGCCTACCGGTATGCAATACCGTACTTAGAAACTAGAACGTACCGGTATGTTAGTCTAGCTGAAAGAAAGGTAAGGTAGCCTACTGGTAGTTCTGGTGCACAGTAGGTACCGGTACCGGTATATTATTTTTTTCTTCTATATTCCAACTACTCACTCTCGGGCATAGGCTGATAGCCTTTACAGTCTACCGCTGAACAGGGTGAGGCCCGTGAGGTCTTGTTCCAGTCTAGGGAGTGAGACATGCGAAGCACCTATTGACGGCTCGAACCCAACTCCATCTCTGAAGCTGCTTCGCCTCTGCGCTTCACAGTCTCATCCCCCAGGCTCGGACCCTCACTCTCAGAACGCCACCTATTGAGCAATTAACTCACTAGCCATTGCCCCCCTGTAGCATATTTTGAATATGGGAATATTAATACTATTTAATCAGGGAACAATGAGGGTATTTTGTTTTGGCATTTCGGTGTGCTGTGGTAATGCACTGAAACTAGGTACCGGTACAGCACACATTCCATCCCAATAATATCTTCCCATTGACATATTGGGATTCGAACCCGGGTCCATTGGATTACCAGTCCAGTTGCAAGACCACTCTGCCACACTTCCCCTCTATATACGGTACAGTACCGTTAGTCTAAGCAAATCACCCATCATTATATACCGGTACAACTCATGTTATGACTATCCAGTACCGTATAAACTTAATAACGAATGAGATGAGATAGCCTATTTGGGCAGAGTGGAGGAGGAGGGAGAGTGGAATTGGAACACAGTGGAAGGAGGATAGGCTACACGAATTATTGTAAGAACACAAGCTTGGTGTGTTGCAAAAAGAGATTGGTTCTAGGCAGATCGTTTGTAAACACTTAATGGGTCATAGACTACAATAGCTCTGGACTTGACACGAAAATGGAACTTTGCAGAAAGGAACCCAAACTTGGAAAACAAATCCCCAATTTGAACCTCGAAAGAGCGAAAATTTGATATTTTTGCGGTTTCGAGGTTCGAACTTGAGGGTTTGTTTTCCGATTTTGGGTCCCTTACTGCAAAGTTCCATTATCGTGTCCAGTCCAGATCTACTGTAGTCTATGGTTGGACCCATTAAGTGTTTCCAGACGATCTGCCTAGAACCAATCTCTTTTTGGAGCACATCAACGTTTGTGTTCTTAAGCCAGTATCACACGAACACTTTTTCCCTCAACATTTATACTTAACACTGGTTTGGCAGCTTATGAGGTCAACATATACTGTTTATCATTTCTGTCACCGAAATTCATCTATCACCAGTCTAGTTTCCGATACCAGTGCAAAATATTCCAAAAATGTCAGAAAAATGTAGATCATCGAATGTTGAGTATAAAAGCTCTCGTGTGATACCGACTTTACAATATTCGTCCATCCTCCTTCCACCTCCTCCACTGTGTTCCACCTCCACACACCCTCCCTCCTCCTCCTCCTCCACTCTGCCTGTCTCCAGAACCAGGCCCGTTACGGTAATTACGGTACGTCGCCTATTACCATATTTTCTCACACACCCGCATCACAACGCAGGCCCTTGGACAGTTTTCCATTAACCCATACAGTACCGGTGACGTCCTGTTCATTATATTCTGGCAGCTATTAGACGATTTTATTCAGTTTAGGAAGGACCTCTAGCAATATTAATTTAATGGCTTCAAACTATCTCAACCAACCCTTTCAACTACCACAGATCTTTCCTAAGCTGCATAATATCGTCTAAATATAGTTAGCATAAAATATAACACACGTCACTGATGCCGGTACTCAAAGGGTTAACCCCTTGAGGATTATGACTCGTTTCAGCAGTTAATTTTGGCTATCATTAGGCAACTTCACTCAGCTTAGGAAGGATCTGTGGGAGGCATAGGTCTAAATGAGTTGGTTTTGACCCCTTAGTTTCCTAGAGGTCCTTCATATACTGCATAAAATCGTCTAATGATAGCCAAAACATAATGTCAACATGAATAATAGATAATCTTCAAGGACACTACATCGGCCTTATTAGAAACAATTTATTAGGGAAAATAGGCACCAACAGATTCGCCATATTTTTCTCCATATAGTCCGCATGGAGGATTTTCGTTATTGACAAATTGAAAAAATACCATTTTCACAGAAAAATACACCAAAAATCTGTCAAAGATGTTGGGGAGGTGTGGTGGAGTGGTCATGCCACTGGATTGGTAATCCAATGGACCCGGGTTCAAATCCCGATATGTCAATGGGAAGATATTATTGGGATTGAATTTGTGCTGTACCTAGTATCAGTGCATTACCACAAAGCCCACCGAAATGCCAAAAAAATACCCTCATTGTTCCCTGATTAAATAACACTGTATGAATATTCCCATATTCAAAATATGTTACAGGGGGACAATGCCTAGTGAGTTCACTGCTCAATAGGTGGCGTTCTGAGAGTGAGGGTCTGAGTCTGGAGGGTGAGACGGTGAAGCGCTTGAGCGAAGCAACCAGCAGCTTCAGAGATGGAGCTGCTTCGAGCCATGATGGATGCTTCACATGTCTCACTCCCCAGACTGGAACAAGACCTCGCGGGCTTCACCGTGTTGAGCGGTCGAATGTACAGGCTCTCAGCCTATGCCCGAGAGGGAGTAGTTGGAATATAGAAAAAAAAAAAAACAAAAAAAAAAACAAAAAAAAAAAATAGCGGGGGTGTGGGGGCGGCAGCCCCCACCCATAATACTACGATAGGTTAGGTAAAATTGTTAGGTTAGGCTAATGTCCTTTCAGAGGGGTATAGGCTAGTAAACACTAGGATAGCTTATACCCGGTCAGAGGTAAGAAGAAGAGTCCTGATGTAGTCTCCTTGAATGCTACCGAATCATAATCCTGAAGGGGATAAATGACCCTGGAACTTGTTTATATTTATGTCCACTTACGGTACCGTACTACTAAAGGTAGCGCCAACGAACAATAATCTGGACCCCTTAATTTCTTATACCGGTACCCGGTAACTCAAATGAATGAAAGCAATCAGGCTGACATTTCTATCATTTGGGAAGAGTCCACCAGGAAATAGGTGTGGATAATTACAGCCAGTTTGCTCTAGGCCCTTTTGAGTTATAAAGAGGTCAAGGATCAAGATTTTTGTCAAGTTTGTTGGCGTTACCTATACTACGGTACTACCAGTACCGGTACCGTACAAGTAATTACTGCTTGATTTGCTACCGGTACCGGTAGTACGGTAATTATACTAAGTATAGGCCTATACAGTATGGCCTAGGCTAACCTACCGGCACAGTAGATTACCAGTAGCTATATGCCTAGCCTATAAACGTTTAATACAGGCACACGCAAACAATCATAACCCAATCTCGAATCAATAAACATAGGCACAGGGTGTCAATCCACAAAATATGAATTGTGTTAACAAAATAATAAACCATAATGATATCATTATAGCGCGACGGAGCGGCGAAGGCGTGAGCTCTAGGGGGGTCCGGCACTCCGGGGGGATGCCCCCCCCCCCCCCCCCCCTGTGATTTTTTTGAGAATTTAGGTGTCTAAAACAGTATTTCCTGCAATCTAGAAGCAATCAAGATGGAAAATATGGAGACCAAAATTATGTCAATTTAGCCTAGCCTAGCCCACCTTTTTTGTTTCTTAAAAAAAAAAAAAAATTGGGGGGAGTTTCTGTTATCATTATACAAAAAGTTAATTTGCGTTATCACTAAAAAAAAACAGCGTCGTTTGACACCCTGCATAGGCACTAATCAAAATGCAGATATGTGCAACCTACTCATAATAGGTACCGTAGGCCTAGCCAAGGCCAAGCTTCTAGTGAAAATACCTGGCCTGAAACTAAGTGTGTTTTTGCTAATAGCCATAACATGGCCTAGTCTATATATAGATCCACACAAAGACCTTGACAGAACTGTTGGCACCGTTCCATGGTCCATGCGGAATTATGTACCGGTACTATAACCGTGCCTGTAAAGCTATAAAGCTACCGGTACCAGTATTAGGCATATATTTTATTTATTTATTTTAATTGACCACTTGCGAGTTTCAGGCTATAAGGAAGTTGGAGCTGTAAACATCGATATAAACCAGATATTCAATAATAATGTAGGTTTCTGATTGATAAATATTATGTTAAATTGGGTTTAATGTATTTATGAATTCACTACAACTGTATTTTAGCTGGCAATTCTGCTAAATATCAACGTCTACAGCTCCAACTTCCTTAAGAACGAAACTCGCAAGTGGTCAATTGACGTACGGGCCGTGGTGGTCCAGTGGTGAGCACGCTCACGTGTGAATCTGCAAGACCCGGGATCGAATCGCTGCCACGGCGGACATTTAGTGGGTGTGGTAGTACGTCCTAGCATGTTTCACATGCTCGCACCCAGTCAGGGGACATCCTGACGACGTATACAGACTAAACACACATAACAAAGCCACTCCAACAGCTTCCTCTCTCTCCAACACCCCTTCTCCCCTCTCAACACTCTTCTCTGAGCTAGTGCCGATACAAATGGCCAGTCTTGTATAGAATCGTGAGGTTCAGAGTCGTAAAAGATTCCAGGACGAGCTCCATAGAAACTGAGAAACTGAACCTGAATTTCCCATCCTTCGAGTACTGGTACCGTACCACATGCATTCATTAGTTTCGTTGATTTCATTGATTAAGTTTATTTGTAAGTTAATTGGTGGGTTGGTGATGATATAATTTATTAGACACTATTAGACACTTAAGCCGGTAGCCTATCACACGAGAGCTTATATAGTCAACATTCTATAATCAACATTTTTCTGGCAACATTTTTGGAGTATTTTGCACTGGTATCGGAAACTAGACTGATGATATATGAATTTCGGTACCGGTAACCGAAATATTATAAATGTTGACCTCATAAGCTGCCAGATCAGTGTAGAGAATAAATGTTGAGGGAAAAAGCGCTTGTGTGATAGCGGCCTTAAACTCACCATAACTACCGGTAGCATAAGCCTATCGTAGGCCTATGTGTACGGTAACCCCAATAATCGCCAAGGACTATTACAAAATATAAACAATAAATACACAGCTTAGCCTAGGCCAACAGCAGGTTAACCATACTTGTTATAAGGCAAACACAAAGTGAATCAAATAATCAAGCCTTGCCAAAACGGTTCACCTTACCTTACCTTTTGATACCTTTTGATGTGTTCGCCACTCTTCTAGCGGCACCAAGGAGCGCGACGCCCCTCGTTATGGGTGGTGATTTGGTGCAGTAGACTGTTTGAAGCGACAGCTCGCTCCCTTGCGAGGATGGGCTCGTCTGGCACTTTTTGCAGTTCGACATCTAGGGCTCTCTTGAAGCTGTCTAACGAGATGTCCCTCATGTCTCTTACTCGCCGTGGGAGTTTGTTTAAGAGACGTGGGCCTCTGTGGCCAAACATAAACAACAAATCCATCAATAAATATATAAATATATACATAAAGGATAACTTAACAAGCCGACATACGGTACTGTACGGTATCAACACACGATCAATTGGTCTATGTCTCTAAATAAAGTAGGACTCTAAATATAATTAATTTGAGTACCGGTATATAAGCTGGAAATTATACGAAAACTTAGCCCTATTCCAGTGCAATCCAATTAGGGGGAGGTTTTTAGTGCGTTTCCTAGACTTCCATCAAGCTTGAAATTACACCCCCTTTGATCCTCTTTCAAGATAAATTTGTACATTTTTCGGTAGAAAATTGTCCCGGCCGAAGGCCGGTTCCTCTTAAATTACAGGCTCGCTATCGCTCGCCAGGAAAAAATCGACACCTAAATGGCACGAAAGGTCTTAAAAGTGACATACATGGGGCGAAAGTTCTTAAAATCGTCAAACTAATGGGGCGAACGTCTTAAAATCTCAAAAGCAATGGGGCTAAACATGAGGGAGAAAGGAGTCAAGAAAAAAATCCCTCAAGTGGAAACCTCCCCTTAAGGACGTACCGGTACAACTAAACTTCCACCGTCTCTTAAGATAAGATACAGCTCATTTACACGTATATCCACCTCAATCATAGCTTACAGGGCATTTGTAGGCCTACCCAATCTTAGTAACTGTTATTACCGGCACCATAGCTTAACATAAAAGTCAAAACACTATGAAAGGTGTATTGGAATGGAAATGGAAACTGTATGATAGTCCTAGGCTATTAAAGATATCCAATATTACCGATACCCAGTCAAAATGTATTCAGTATAGTACGGTAGGGCAAAGGTCAATATCTTGGGTAGGTTTATCGTCCATCTTAACTTACCAACACCTTACTGCACATTCTCAATTAATATTCAAGCCTAAACCTATAAAACGCCATGACCAAAACAATCATACATCGTTAACGTTTTACCCAGACACACACACATACAATATAAATCCTACTGTCCGTTATCATATCATATAGGCTATACTGGTACCGGGATTAAGACACCGATTAATCTACTGTTGAAATATTCAGTGATCCCAGAGGCTACAGTATATACGGTACGGTACTGTAATAGGCTAAGCATCATCCTTCTTCACTACCGGAGTACCGGTATAGGCCTAAATTACATGATCATAAAACATTACCGTATAGTACGGTTAGCCTATACATATTCACCGTGTAAAAGCTACCTCCCCCAACCCCATATCTGGTGATGGGCTGGTCTATCAGAGTGAGAACTGAGCAATCTCTGCCATACCCATAGCTTACTCTGACTGTTCCTTTTACTTTTATATTTTCTAGATCTCAAGTGACGGCGTCTCTTCCGTGGATTGACCTCCCAGTCTACCTAGATTGGAAGCCAAAGCGTCACATTTTTTCCTTTGCCCCTCAACTTTCTCTTCATAATTGCTGAGGGGCACAGGGCCCTGGGTGGAGCTTTGGTTTCCCGGGCGTTTCCGCACCCTCCTCAGCTCCCCGCTATGGAGTGGCTTCGGTCACCCAGGCTTTATTGTGGTCGGCAGTGAGGGTTCTGTGGGGGTGCACGGTTATGGCCTTGGCCTTGCTCGGGGCCTTGGGGCTGTTCGGCCAGGCAGCTTGGGGAACAACAACAACCCCATATAATGCGTGCTCGACCTTAATGCCTGGGAGCTACTTATGTCATTTCAACTTTGGTTACGGTACGATAGCCAATTAATTTCAACTTTGGTTACGGTACGATAGCCTATTAATTTCAACTTTGGTTACGGTACGATAGCCTATTAATTTCAACTTTGGTTACGGTACGATAGCCTATTAATTTCAACTTTGGTTACGGTACGATAGCCTATTAATTTCAACTTTGGTTACGGTACGATAGCTTATTAATTTCAACTTTGGTTACGGTACGATAGCCTATTAATTTCAACTTTGGTTACGGTACGATAGCCTATTAATTTCAACTTTGGTTACGGTACGATAGCCTATTAATTTCAACTTTGGTTACGGTACGATAGCCTATTAATTTCAACTTTGGTTACGGTACGATAGCCTATTAATTTCAACTTTGGTTACGGTACGATAGCCTATTAATTTCAACTTTGGTTACGGTACGATAGCCTATTAATTTCAACTTTGGTTACGGTACGATAGCCTATTAATTTCAACTTTGGTTACGGTACGATAGCCTATTAATTTCAACTTTGGTTACGGTACGATAGCCTATTAATTTCAACTTTGGTTACGGTACGATAGCCTATTAATTTCAACTTTGGTTACGGTACGATAGCCTATTAATTTCAACTTTGGTTACGGTACGATAGCCTATTAATTTCAACTTTGGTTACGGTACGATAGCCTATTAATTTCAACTTTGGTTACGGTACGATAGCCTATTAATTTCAACTTTGGTTACGGTACGATAGCCTATTAATTTTCTAGTAATAGAAATAGAAACTCAAATACCGTTTAGGCCTACTTGTTAACACTAATGAGTACAACCCTCTGTCAGATTAGGTGAAATATCGGTACCGTACGATACTATACAGTAGGTACGGTAGCGCCAACGAACTTGACAATAATCTTGACTCCTTAACTTCTCATAACTCAAAATGAATGAAAGCCATCGAGCTGACATTTCATTTCTATCATTTGGGAAGAACCAGCCAGGAAATAGGTGTGGACATTTACAGTCAGTTTGCTCTAGGCTCTTTTGAGTTATGAGAAGTTAAGGGGTAAAGATTATTGTCAAGTTTGTTGGCGCTACCTATAGTACCGTACGGTACCATACGGTATTTATTGTTCTTATATAGATGAACAAAGTTAATGGTATCCGACTTTCGAGTGTGACATTGGCTACCACTCCATATCACGTTTAACTCCTTCACTACCGAGCATGACCTTTTCTATTATTTCAAACCTATCTAGAGGTTTATATATAGCTAAGGAAGTTTATGTGGTACCGGTAGTTAAAAGGGTGACCCGAGATACTTTGAAGCCTTTTAATTGCTTCATGTCCTTCCTAAGCTAAATGTAACTGTCTAATCATAACCAGAATACTATGGAAAAGACGGCTCGGTTATGAAGGGGTTAAGAGTAGGCCCTACACTTCCAGGTCGCGGAAAAATTTCATGCAACCCATTTGTGATCATTAGCAAATTATGTCCAGGTAACTATATATCACTTGCACTACTAGCTGGTACATTACTATACCGGTATGATAATATTGAAATCGATCGACGTTATAACTTAATGAGTGTACCATAAGCTAGGCCATGTGTTAAAAGGGAATAGTCGACAGCCTATTTCATCAGCGTTACCGTACCTAATAATTAAATGTGTACCGTTTCTCGTCTCTTGGATTTATTCCACGGTACGGTGCCGGTACCGTACCGTATACAAAAAAGTTCTGGTGTTCTTTAGTTTTACGGTACCGTACGGTACGGTATATATTAGTTGCACAGCCTATACCGGTATATAAATATAGAATAAGTTGGGGTAAATAAGTCTAGGTTAGAGTAGGTAGTCAACTAGTATAGATGTTGCCCTATACGCTAAACGAAAGTTCAGAATTTGGTTGCATAAAAACCAAGAGGCTTCCAGACTACACAGCACTACTAAACCCCCTCCCCCCCCCCCCCCCCCCAATCGTTATTACCACTACCAGCGCCGTCACAAGGCCCCTGGAGCCAGCCTCATTAAATATTTACCACAAAGGGCGCGGATACATGGATACAATGAGAGCAAGAGTGT
This sequence comes from Lithodes maja, assembly GCA_037953745.1. Lineage (NCBI taxonomy): Eukaryota > Metazoa > Arthropoda > Malacostraca > Decapoda > Lithodidae > Lithodes > Lithodes maja. Next base: position 16,013 of record JBAKBP010017022.1, read on the forward strand.
AACCCAGGCAGCCAGGATTATTCTTATGGGTGCGAGGCTGTGCTAGTATTGTTTTTTTATATAAAAGACCTAAGTCTACGTATTGTGACTCCCATGTTGTTGTTTTTATGTTCTTATACCGTAAAGTGATTGTTTAGGGTTTAACATTGGCTATATCTATCTCGTTATCAATTAGTGTTCTTGTCTCAGTTTTAAGAGGGCCTATTTTATCTCTTACTTTTGTTTTGTATAACTTAAAGAACCCTTTGGGGTTAGATTTGGATTCCCTAGCAATGTTTATTTAGGATATAAAAAGATGTTATAAACCTAATTGTGTTGATATGTTGAATGTATGCACTGAATCACGTTGAATAGCCTATCTACACAGAGTCATTGCATGGAAAATGAGCGAATTGTTGGGCTAATCGTTCAACCAGAGGGGCGAAAGGTCTGTTGATCGTCGCTGATTAGCCTACTATCATGAGGTATGCTGAGAGGAATGTATTCAGTTTAGGAAGGACTTGTGGCAATCAAAAGGATATATTAGATTGTTGTACTCGACGGTGATTCATAAAGCTAAATAAAAACTGTCTGAGAGACAGAATAACGATTAAAAGCAGCCTAGGCATCAAGGGCCTTAAAACTGTCTTCGTGGTGCGATGTATAAGGTGTTGATTTTCGGTGTGAGCATCCTGGGTTCGAATCCACGGACTGCCACATGTGTTTGTAAATTTCACTAATCGATTTTAGGAGTATGGTTGGTTGTTGGAAGGAACATAATAATATCTTATCGGTTGTCTATTAAGAATTATTAGAAAATTAGGCTTATCGCCAAGTTATTGGTATATTTACTTATGTAGGTTAGTTAAGAAAGAACCTGCTCGCAAAGCAAAAGCTTACCGTAATTGACCACTTGCGAGTTTTGGGCAATAAGGAAGTTGGAGTTTTTACATCGACATTTAGCAAAATTACCAGCTAAAATATGGTTGTATTGCATATCATTATAAAAACCGTACTGGTACATAAAACCAAATATAGCAATCTTTCTAACCATGTATATTTCTGCATTTATTTAAATATCGATACCTGTATGTATGTATGAATGTATGTACAGTATATAGCCTACTCAGGCCCAATCCCCACTTTTCCTTTTTTTTTTTTTTTTATAGGCCTAGGCATATATATATATATATATATATATATATATATATATATATATATATATATATATATATATATATATATATATGACAAGAGCCCGTATAGGAACATTACAACAGAAAACAATGAACACACAAAACAAAATACAAATTCACACACATCTAGGTCATCCAGAAGACCCAGAGACCATGGTCACGAAGATCCAAATTCCTAATAGCCCAAAACTCGCAAGATAGCTTGTAGACTGTAGCCCTTTAATTCTCAAAGGTCCTTCCCACGTTTAATATCAAGCCTAAGTTCCTAACCATCATAAAATGATAATGGCGCCATTGATCTGAAGAGGGTAACATAAAAATGGTGATAACAGTGGGGTGGTGGCAGTGATATTAGTACCGTAGTGATGATAGTGCCTGTGGTGATAGACTGATAGTATTAAGGGGAGATCTCCACTTGAGGGATTTTTTTCTTGACCCCTTTCTCCCTCATGTTTAGCCCCATTGCTTTTGATATTATAAAACGTTTGCCCCATTAGTTTAGCGATTTTAAGAACTTTCACCCCATATTAAGACCTTTCGTGCAATTCAGGTGTCGATTTTATCCTGGCGAGCGATAGCGAGCCTGTAATTTAAGAGGGACCGGCCTTTGGCCGGGAAATTTTTCTACCGAAAAATGTACAAATTTATCTTTAAAGGGACTCAAGGGGGTGTAATTTTAAGCTTGATGGAGGTCTAGGGAACAAACTAAACACCTCCCCTTAACCCCTTCTGTACTGGCACTGTCCTTTTAACATTGTTCTGGCTACTATTATACGATGTTATTCAGTTTAAAAGGGACCTCCAGCAATTAACATGTTTGAAATATCTCATTTAATCCTTATCACTACCACAGATCTTTTTTAAACTGCACAAAATCGTCTAAATATAGCTAAAATAAACTTTTTAAAGAGACGTCGCAAGTACAGCAGGGATTAACGTTGGAGGAAATGCCAGTTATCAAGGTAATAACCTAGATAACAGTGATAATATTGGTCTAGCCTCATGTAGGCTTCTGGCTTGTCATAGTTGCCACAGTCGCAGTATTGGGTATGCAGTATTCATTGCATAACCGAGTGACGTGAACAATGAGCTATTCAATACTTTAGCCTACATCCTCTATCTTAACTGTGTTGGTGGTGTAATGGTTTAGATGCAACTGTTCTGGGTGTGGTGTCCCGAGTTCGAATGCCGGGATGACCATATGCTTTCATTAGTTTATTCAAGTACATTGGGGTTTGTAATTGATGATTTATGTTAAGAACAGAGTGTCACTTATATAAAATGGGATTAAATAGTCTATGCCGTATTTGTACAACTGCACATGTCTTAAATCTAACACGTATGTTATATAGCCCATACCAAGCCCATAGCCTATTCGCTGTAGCGGCTGTAAATAGGCGAGAACTTATTAACTCTAACCTCTGTAACTCAAAAACGACTAGAGTAATCGAGCTAATATTTCTACCATTTGAGAAGAGTCAGTCAAGGCATAGCCTAGATGTGGAAATGTACAGTCCATTTGTTTCAGCCCTTTTTGAGTTACAGAGGATAGACTCCGATAGAGTACTTACAGCGAATATACTATACCAACAAGAGGCTAACTGTCCTAATATATCTTGTTCAATAGGTTGATTTATAGGCTAGTAGGCATTATCATATTCGCAAGTCGCAACTTCCTTTTATTGGCATGCCTTGCTCCACGTAGATTTAGGTTTGTAAAATAGGCTATCTGTTTCGGGTCAAATATCCTTTGGAATTCACTTCCCTCGAATTGCTTTCCACAAACTTACAATCTACAAATGTTTAAATCCAGTTGTTACAAACATTTTATGAATGGAGGATGCCTTTAGGCACATGGACCTTTTTGTTTTATCTGTGTTTTTCCTTCCTCCGTTCATTGTCTCTTTTAAAAAAACAAAAACAAAACAAAAAAAATATCGTAATTGTGTAATTAGTCTAGAGCTTCATTATTAGGTTATAGATCTATATTACATGATCTATATTACACACACACACACATATATATATATACCGATATATATATATATATATATATATATATATATATATATATATATATATATATATATACCCTACTAAAAAAAAAACACACGAAACCCAGTAGACAAAAATAAAATAAACATGTGTAGCCTAACCCATGATAAAACCTACCAAGGTTACGCAAGCTATGGTTCACTACTCTTCTAGTGGCCCCTCGTTCTGGGTGGTGATTTGATGCAAGATTACTTACAAGTTACAACAATATGCCCTGCATTATTTGGTGTACTGTGAATATATACGGTAAGGTATCATTCATAGTTGTAAGCCCACATATAATACAATTATCTAGGCTATAGGCCTAGGGTAGTTATTAGACTAGCCTAGCCTAGACTGTCTGCCTGAATATAGGCTAATAGCCTAGGCCTATACAAAACCACGCTATGAATTCGTCATATAACCTAGGCCAAGGCTAGCCTACTCTCAGAGTTCTTGCTTCACAGACACAGAGCTTCATCTCCTTTCTCACATTACTCTGCGTTAGCCTAGGCTGTAGGCTATCAAAATAATGTGTAACTACGATTCCCTAATATTGGGATAGTTTGCATCCTAACCTACTGTAGGTCTAGCCTAATTTTGCCGGGAACGTTTATAACTATCAATTTATCTATGCTAATAAAAGGTATAGCCTAGACCTGGTTGGGGATGGGGGCGGTTCGTTCGTGGCCACCCCTTCGGGGATCACGGCGTCAGGCGATAGATAGCCTAGCTAGACCGAACTGTAGCCTATAGGCCTAGTCAACGATAAATCTCTGAAAACTTAGCCTAACCCCTTCTGTACCGGTGACGTCTTTTCTGGCTACTATTAGACGATTTTAGTCACTTTAGACACTTTAAAGAGAGCGTCCACTAATTAAAACGCTTCTATCCGACTTAACCCTTTTACTACCACAGACCCTTTTTAAACTACATAAAGTAGTATAATTGTAGCTGGAAAATACAAAAAGACGTCGCCGGTACAGGAGTAAATACAGGTTATTGTATTATAAAAACAAACCATCATAGCCTACTTACAATTTCGATGCAGATGCAATCCAATTACAAAGGCAAAATCCTCACAAGGTAATAATTCCAGATAGGCAAACTTCTATAGCACAATAAAGGCCTGTTGCGGCTATATTATCACTGCCGTTAATACTCAATTGCACTCTTAAATCCAGACTTTAATCCAGTCACCATGAGTGGATTTCAACACTACGGCACTTCCTCGCTATTGAGACTTTCACTGCCTTTCGTCACAAGCGGATACAAAACGGTAATAGACACACTCGCCCTTACTACCCAGCTACCCAGTCCTTTAACCAATTTAAAACCAATTTAAGTTATTTAGCCTGGCAGGCAGTTAGTAGACAGTTCGTTCAACCACAGTCCCCTGACACACCTTCTGCCAACTTCATCACAACACTGTTTCGCTCGATAGAAGATTCCAGTCACCCCCCCGAAAAAGGTCGTTTATGGAATTATTTTGAGATGAGCTGAACTTGTACTATGTATACAGGTCCCGAGATCTTAAAACTCTTCACTAAAGCACTGCAGGTTGTTAATCCATGGGTATGCGATGAGGAAGCAAGAGAAATGACACGTACACCCACCCTCCAACATAGCTTATACCATACTGAAGCTCTGAGAGCGGAGGATTCAACTCGCAGCTCCACGCCTCCACGCTCCCTCCCTCCCACCAACTCTCTCCTTCTTCCCCCTCACCCCCCCTCTCCCTGCCCTTCTCATCACTCTCCCTCTCTCAGTCGGTCATTCTGAACCAACGCACTCTCTCTACCCCCACCCCCCTCTCTCTCTCTTTCTCCTCCTACCCTACTTTCTCCAAACTCTTCCACTGCCCTTTCCACTTATCCAACTAAAAAAAAAAAATCCCTCCTTCCCTGACCCTCTCATCTTTCCCGTTACTCCACTATCACTTCAGCCTTCCATTTCCCCGATTCCTGCATCCTACCCCTCTCTCTCTCTCTCTCCTCCTACCCTACTTCCTCCAAACTCTCCCACTGCCCTTTCCACTTCTCCAACTAATGTCCCTCCTCCCCTCGACCCTCTCATCTTTCCCGTTATTCCACCCTCTCTGAATTCAGCCTTGCCTTTCCCCGATTCCTGCATCCTACCCCTTTCCACTTTGCATGATCTTCCCTCTCCTTCCTCTCCTTTCCACTAATTCTCTCGCTGACTCCCCCTACCGCTCAGTTCCCTTGTTTCTATTCCCTCTCTTCTTGCCTCTTTCTCCCTGCCTCCCGCTCTGCTCTCTTTCTCTCTCTGCCTCACACACACACTGCCTCTCAGCTGATGCCCTGCCTGACGTTATCAATACTTGCCCAGAATTCCACCCACCAATAATATCCACATCGCTACTAATATATATATATATATATATATATATATATCGTATTACCCTGAAGATGTCTTGAGAGAATAGACGAAAGCTTGTGTTCCATTGTTTCAATTTTCCTAGCGAGTTTTACTACACACACACATATTTATATATATATATATTATATATATATATATATATATATATATATATAACTATGTAAATCTATAATCTACATATCCATAAATCTATAAGCTACATTAGTTTGTATGCATAGATTTTTTTTTTTTTTTTTTTTGGCAATTAGAACTGCTTTTGTGATGAAAAAACAAATTCACAGACAAAATCAAAATTTATCTACGCATCGCTACAAACATATATAACTACGTAAATCTATAATGAACATTAGTTTGTATGCATAGAGTGCCATTAGAACAGTGCTTTTGTGATGAAAAAACACAAACTCACAGACAAAATCCAATTACACAGTGGGTTCCCGGAGTGTGCAATGACATATGTATTTACTCTACAGTGTATGTGGTCTTTTTCACATGTCGTTAACCCATACAGTACCAGTGACGTACTTTTCATTATATTTATTACATTACACGGTTTTAATCAGCTTAGGAATAACGTCTAATAATTAAAAGGCTATAAACTACCTCCATCAATCGTTTTGTCTAGCATATATCCTTCCTAAGCTTCACAAAATCGTCTAAATGTAGCTGAAATCTAATAAAATAGACGTCACCGGTACTGCACGGGTTAATCTTTATATTAATCAAAATTCTCCACCCCCTTTCTCTCTCCCTGCTGCTCTCTACTGCGCTTCCCCCATTCTATTGTTGTCATTATCTAGCTTTGTCTCGTGCAGCCGTATGCGCTCGCCGTGTCTTTAGCGCTCTCACTCCCATTGTTGCTCTCCCTGTAACTGTGTTTTGGTGGTGTAATGATTTAGGTACAAAGGAGTACAAAGGAAATCAAGCAACAACAGGTCTAGGGTGTCGAACCGGAGACATTTTGTTTGAAGACTTGAATGAATATGATAAGGAACAAGGAAATTAATATGGAATAGCAGTGCTGCCGATACTAATACAAATATGGCTCAATGTTATTGCTAGCGTAAAGTTGCCGAGTGAAATTGAACGGAAATGGTGTTTGTAAAATGAAAATGGCATCGTATTTAGAGTTTTAATTAAGTTCTAATATAAGAAAAACTAAATTTTTGTCTGTAATATGTTCTTCAGTTATAATTAATTTATACTTTTAGTTGGATGACATAATTCTTGAATATATTTAATTAAATTTGCTGTGCCAAAAAATATAAAAATATATTAACACACATATACAGTATATATATATATATATATATATATATATATATATATATATATATATATATATATATATATATATAACTATAGAGACACATATAGAATCATTAACTGACCCACTTATCATACAATGACCATTGTGTAGTAAAAAGGAAAGGCAGTTTGTAATATCTAAATTATCATATAATTGCCAATGTTTATCCTGATCAATTTTACCTTTCTATAGTAGCATGGTAGATATTCGAGAATATCTTTATATATACTTTATAATGATATCAAATAGAACAGTGCTGAAACATTCATGAGTCGTGCATAAATTCTCACTACCACTTTCCCCAATATTTTCCATCAGAGGGAGATTTATTTTAGCTACCTTCAGGCAAATGTATTCTGCTTAGGAGGAAAATGTCTTACTTAACCCACTGGGCACCAGCGCTGCAGCATCTGCGTCGGCAATGTATGTAACGCTAAACCCCAGCGCCGCAGCACCTGCGTCGGCACTGTCGATCTTATTTACTCTTGTCCTATGGTAGCTAGAGGGTTCAAATTTTTATGGGATGTTACCGAATGGAATGGGAATGGGATGATGTTACCGAATAGTCGCAGTACTTGGCAACTCCCAAGTCCAGCCGCGCGGGTGGGGACGGGCTGGTGGGGGACGCCAGTTTACCCACTTATCTCATTACCTGCGTTGGCACTTTTGACCTTATTTATTCTTGTCCTATGGTATATATTATGTTATAGCTAGCTGGAGGTGGCCAACTCGAGACAGAGACCAAACAGAAACAATATTTAAAGTTCCAATTCTTAGGGTCCAGGACCACTTTCGCCTTCCCTCTCCCCTTTGTCTCGTCTAGTAGGTGAATTTTACAAGGGGAGGAGGACTTACCAAAGTAATATGGTAAGATCGAGAACGATAGGGAGCTTTAAGATAAAATTAGATAGGCATATGGATGAGATGGGTTGGGTGTGAGAGGGGATCTGCCAGGTGTTGGCCAATCTGCGCTCTGTAGACCCCGTAATCTTGTGTTGATCTCTGACTGTTTTGGTGAGGTCGGTCCTCATGGTATTAGTGAGCTGGGCCTTGTAATTAGGGTTGGGTGTGAGAGGGATCAGCCTTGTATGGGCCAATCGGCTTTCTGCAGACTCCCATTTTCTTATGTACAAAGTACAAAGGAGCACAAAGGAAATCAAGCAACAACAGATCTAGTGACCCTTCTAGGTTGCTTGTCCTCCAAAACACTGAGGATCAAGTGTCCAAACAGTGGTTTAGAGTGGGTAAGGGAACATTGGAAAGGGAATTACTGCCCTGGAACTAATGTCCGTGGCAGGATTAGGAAGTTAGTAGGGGACAGATGGGTTAGTAACTGAGGGGGGGATAAAATAAAGTTATTCATTTACAAACGCAGTCAGTCGCGGGTTTGATGCGAGATATTTGTCTACGCGAAGTTTAAATGAATCAACGGTGATGCAGTCTATAACGTTTCGGGGAAGCCCATTCCACAAGTTGACAACTCGATTGAAGAAGAAATTCTTAGATTCGTGTGAGTTAAAAGATTTACCAATAATTTTGCAACCGTTTCCCCGCGTGTAATTAGATTGGTCGATAGTGAAGTACTTACTACAGTTCATATTGTCGATGCCTTTGATGATTTTGAACACTTGAATTAAGTCACCTCTTAATCTGCGCTGGGTTAAAGGAAATAGATTTAATTCTCTAAGACGCTCTTCGTATGGTTTGTTCTTTAGGCTAGGTATCATTTTGGTAACTCTACGTTGAACTCGTTCTAGCTTGTTTATATCTTTTTGGTAATAAGGGCACCAGGATTGAGCGCAGTATTCCAGAAGAGGGCGGACTAAGGAATTGTAAAGGGTTAGGATAACTTCTTTCGATTTATGCTCAAATGACCTGCCTATAAAGCCAATTATTTTGTTTGCCTTCTTAACAACTTCTGAACATTGTTGACTTGGTTTTAGGTTACTCGATATTGTTACTCCCAGATCGTTTCTCTGTTTACATTCTTAAGCTGAGTGCCATTCATCGAATAGTTTGCTTTCTCATTTAGGTATCCGATATGTAGTACTTTACATTTATCCGCATTGAAACTCATTTGCCAAATTTGGGCCCAACATGACAATTTATCTAGATTGTGTTGCATATCGTCAACTTGTTCTTTTGAGAGTACGCTATTTGCAATTTTTGTATCGTCAGCAAATTTTGAGATTGTACAGGTGAGACCCTCATCTATGTCGTTGATGTAAATTAGAAAGAGAATTGGTCCTAGTACCGATCCCTGGGGTACCCCGCTACTTACATTGGTCCATTTAGATGCCTTACCGTTTATGACTACTCTTTGCTTTCTGTCGCTGAGCCAATTTTCTATCCATTTCAACACACCGTCTTGTATTCCATGCGCTTTTAGTTTTAGCAGTAAACGTTTGTGGGGAACTTTGTCAAAGGCCTTTTGAAAATCAAGGTATATAATATCTACAGCTTTACTCTCATCGTAGAGGTTGAGGATATCGTGGAAGAAGTCTAAGAGGTTTGTTAAACAGGAACGTTTTTTACGAATGCCGTGTTGAGTATCTTTAAGTATGTTATTTTCCTCTAAGTGATTTACGAGTCTGTCTCGTATGACCGTTTCTAGCATTTTACATACAACTGAGGTTAAGCTAATTGGACGATAGTTACTGGGTAGGGATTTGCTGCCTTTTTTGAGTATCGGAGTTACGTTGGCTAGCTTCCACTGATCGGGAATAGTTCCAGACTGCAAGGATTTATTGAATAGTAATGTTAGTGGTTTAGAGAGCTCATCCTTAGCTTCGTTTAGAACTCTAGGCGAGATTGTATCAGGTCCAGGTGTTTTATTTACCTTGAGTTTATCTAAACAATTCAATACTTCTCTCTCTGTAACGGTGTTATTGCTTAGAACATCTGAATTATCAATCTGAATCGGCGATGGTGTAGGGATATCACTGAGGTCTTCTGTTGTAAAAACTGATGCAAAGAAGGTATTGAGGGCATTACTCATTTGTACTTCGTCTTTGGTGTATTCTCCATTTTCATCGACTAATGGTCCAACAGTTGAAGTAACTACTTTTTTCTTTCTGATATAACTATAGAATTCTTTCAGGTTTGTTTTACTTTGATTCGCAATATGTAACTCTAAGGTCTTTTTACTTTGCTTAATTAACTTTTTGGCTTTGCGTCGTAGCTCTACAAATTTCAGCCGTTCTTCGTCATTTTGTGAGGATTTTAATCTATCATTAGCAAATTTTTTAGCAAGCAGGCAGTTTGAAATATCTTTATTCCACCATTTGGGTTTATTATTATGACCTAGACGCCGTATTTTCGATGGTATGCAGTCTTGCACTGCTTTTAGGTAAGTGGCTTCGAATAACTTCCAAGATGTATTTATGTCGTTATTGTGAATTAAAAAGCTCCAGTCAGTTTCTTTAAACATAGCTCTAAGTTTATGGAAGTTTGCTTTCTTGAAATTAGGGAATTTTTCGATGCTACTATTTGGTTCGTTACTAGTAAACTTTAAAGTGAAAGTTATCGTACGATGGTCGCTGTTACTGAATTAATCACCAACATTCAAATTCTCTATCATTTCTTCTTTTGTTGCAAGTACAATGTCAAGAACGTTATTACCACAGGTCGGCGTTCGAACAAATTGATAAAGCGAACTCTTGCAAGTTCGTATACAAGTCATGTCCGGAGTGTGAAGTAAGAGTATCGCCCCACTTGGTCACAGGTAAATTAAAGTCGCCAAAAATTACGGTATCTTGTGAGTTACTTACATCTGCAATTTGTTCGTAAATTTCTCGGTCAGTTTGCACTGATTGAGCTGGAGGTCTGTATATTAATGCAAGTATTATTTTTGTACCTTTATTATTCTTTATTAGCACAAAAGATGCGTCGACGTTCACAATTTGAGGTTTTGACAAGAGGGTAGGGTTAAGACTTTCTTTGATATAAAGTAAAACGCCACCTCCATTTCGATTTATTCGGCTTTTCTCAAACATTACATAACCGGGAAGTGAATACTCTGCTAAAAAAGTCTCTATCTTCTGTATTGAGCCAAGATTCTGTTATGCCAATCACATCATAATTTTCTGTAAACACTAGCTCCTCTAAATATGAAAATTTATTGCGTATGCTACGAGCGTTTGCATAGAAAACCTTTAAATTTGTTATTTTAGAACTCCCGGAACGCTCTTTAATAATATTTTTGGTTCTTGTCGGATCTACATTTATGTTCATGGCTGTCCTCGGTCCTCGCTGTCTTCGGTCCTTATCGCTGGTGGTCCTCGGTTGCCTCTGTTTTTTTCTTGGCGTTGGATGATTTATGTCACTGCTGCTTCTTCTCGGATGGCGTTTTTTGATCCATGGCTGCGGACTGCTTCGTGTAGGAGACGACCCATGCGTGCTGAACCCACAGGGTTTAGATGAGTGCCATCCTTGTGCTGTTCTTATGTTCTTATGTTCCAAGCCCCCCGCCCCCATAAGGACAAGTAGGACAGTAAAAGAGACAGAAACGGCTAAGGATGGGTAGAGGATGCCGAACCTCACTCTGGATAGGACTATGCTTTCACTATTTAACCCCTGCTGTACCGGCGACATCTTATTTATTTGATTTCAGCTATATTTAGACGATTTTATGAAACTTTTGAAGAATATATGGAAGCTAAAAGGATTGAGATAGTCTGTAGCCTTTTAATGGGTAGACATCCTTACTAAGCTGAATAAAATCGTCTACTAGTTGCCAGAATATAATGAAAAGTACGTCACCGGAACAGAAGGGGTTAATCATATACTATTAACGCATTCCTCTTTTTATCATAGTTTTGTTTCGTTCTACTATTTACTAGCATTCATGTTTTGTACAAGTCGCGCTAATAAGTGATGTCTCGGCACTTAGTATGTTTTGATCAATAATAGGTATCAGCAATATCTAAGCTATATTTCTTCATATCGAGTGAAATATACAAACATGTTCCTACACTTACCCGCCCTATTCAACATCTGACAGGCATTAATACAGCACAGAGCAAGCCAAACGTAATGCCAGCAGGGACATGACTTATTAGCGCGACCGTACCATTCTGTTTCTGATTCTCATTACGTTAACTCACTTGTTCATTCACTCTCTCGTACCTCAAGTTTTAAACCAGTTCTCATGCGCTAATGCTTTTTTACTCACTTATTTCAAGCCTTTTAATCTCTCTCGCTCTCGCTCTCTCTCTCTCTCTCTCTCTCTCTCTCTCTCTCTCTCTCTCTCTCTCAGTTGTGTGCAGCTGCTCTTTTTACTCCTGCTCTCTCTCTCACTCTCTCTGTGCTGCTCTCTTTCACTTTTCTGTATGGGTCTCTCACTCTCTATATCTCTGTCTGTCTGTCTCTCTCTCTCTCTCTCTCTCTCTCTCTCTCTCTCTCTCTCTCTCTCTCACTCACCCTCTCTTTGCTGCTCGCTTTCATTTTTCTCTGTGGGTCTCGCTCTCTCGCTCTCTCTCTCTCTCTTATATGACTCAATCAACCCCCTCCACTGCCTCCCTTCAATAAGTTCCTGTCCACCCTATATGTAACCTTCCACACTACTCCACACGCAGCTTCCACACTCCACCACAGCTTCCACACTCCACCACAGCTTCCAAACTCCATCACACACAGCTTCCACACTCCACCACACACAGCTTCCACACTCCACCACAGCTTCCACACTCCACCACACACAGCTTCCACACTCCACCACACACAGCTTCCACACTCCACCACAGCTTCCACACTCCACCACACACAGCTTCCACACTCCACCACCACAGCTTCCACACTCCACCACCACAGCTTCCACACTCCACCACAGCTTCCACACTCCACCACAGCTTCCACACTCCACCACAGCTTCTACACTCCACCACACACAGTTTTCACACTCTACCACACACAGCTTCCACACTCCACCACACACAGCTTCCACACTCCACCACACACAGCTTCCACACTCCACCACAGCTTCCACACACAGCTTCCACACTCCACCACACACAGCTTCCACACTCCACCACAGCTTCCACACTCCACCACACACAGTTTCCACACTCCACCACCACAGCTTCCACACTCCACCACCACAGCTTCCACACTCCACCACAGCTTCCACACTCCACCACAGCTTCCACACTCCACCACAGCTTCTACACTCCACCACACACAGTTTTCACTCTACCACACACAGCTTCCACACTCCACCACACACAGCTTCCACACTCCACCACACACAGCTTCCATACTCCACCACACACAACTTCCACACTCCACCACAGCTTCCACACTCCACCACACACAGCTTCCATACTCCACCACACACAACTTCCACACTCCACCACAGCTTCCACACTCCACCACACACAGCTTCCATACTCCACCACACACAACTTCCACACTCCACCACAGCTTCCACACTCCACCACAGCTTCCACACTCCACCACAACTTCCACACTCTACCACAACTTCCACACTCCACCACACGCAGCTTCCACACTCCACCACACACAGCTTCCACACTCCACCACAACTTCCACACTCCACCACAACTTCCACACTCCACCACAGCTTCCAAACTCCACCACACACAGCTTCCACACTCCACCACACACAGCTTCCACACTCCACCACAGCTTCCACACTCCACCACACACAGCTTCCACACTCCACCACACACAGCTTCCACACTCCACCACAGCTTCCACACTCCACCACACACAGCTTCCACACTCCACCACCACAGCTTCCACACTCCACCACCACAGCTTCCACACTCCACCACCACAGCTTCCACACTCCACCACAGCTTCCACACTCCACCACAGCTTCCACACTCCACCACAGCTTCTACACTCCACCACACACAGTTTTCACACTCCACCACACACAGCTTCCACACTCCACCACACACAGCTTCCACACACAGCTTCCACACTCCACCACAGCTTCCACACTCCACCACACACAGCTTCCACACTCCACCACACACAGCTTCCACACTCCACCACAGCTTCCACACTCCACCACACACAGCTTCCACACTCCACCACCACAGCTTCCACACTCCACCACCACAGCTTCCACACTCCACCACAGCTTCCACACTCCACCACAGCTTCCACACTCCACCACAGCTTCTACACTCCACCACACACAGTTTTCACACTCCACCACACACAGCTTCCACACTCCACCACACACAGCTTCCACACACAGCTTCCACACTCCACAACAGCTTCCACACTCCACCACACACAGCTTCCACACTCCACCACACACAGCTTCCACACTCCACCACAGCTTCCACACTCCACCACACACAGCTTCCACACTCCACCACCACAGCTTCCACACTCCACCACCACAGCTTCCACACTCCACCACAGCTTCCACACTCCACCACAGCTTCCACACTCCACCACAGCTTCTACACTCCACCACACACAGTTTTCACACTCTACCACACACAGCTTCCACACTCCACCACACACAGCTTCCACACTCCACCACACACAGCTTCCATACTCCACCACACACAACTTCCACACTCCACCACAGCTTCCACACTCCACCACACACAGCTTCCATACTCCACCACACACAACTTCCACACTCCACCACAGCTTCCACACTCCACCACACACAGCTTCCATACTCCACCACACACAACTTCCACACTCCACCACAGCTTCCACACTCCACCACAGCTTCCACACTCCACCACAACTTCCACACTCTACCACAGCTTCCACACTCCACCACACACAGCTTCCACACTCCACCACAGCTATCACACTCCACCACAGCTTCCACACTCCATACTCTAAGGCTCTAAGCTGTCTCAGGTTGAATTGAATCTCCCTAATAATGCTTTACTTGATATTTGCATTTCAGAGGCTCGTATCATCAGTTCAAGGCTTTAAAATATATAATAATTTATGACCTCGACTGTACATTCAGATACCATAGTTTCTAGCCCACTCTTACATATTTGTGGCCTTCATCTATTTCTAACTATGGAAGTATATCTCTGAAAACCAATCTATGAATATAATGTTCAATAATATTATTTTTTATTAATCTCACCACCACACCCCCAATGAAATTAATTAAAGTATATATGATCAAAATCAACTACAAAACTATATATATATACTATTTTTTAAAAAGCAAATTCTATCCACAAATCAATGCAAATCATAATAATTGCATACATAAAAACATAGAGGGTCCACAAATTGTTAGGAGTTGGCTGGAGACTATGGTATCCGACTGTACCTTGACATTCCTTACTCACCCCATACCCTGTGACCTCGACAATTTGCCTTTCACCCACCCCCCACCCCCACACACAATATCACCATTCTTTACACAGCCCCTCCCACACACATTCCCTCCCACCCTTTCTTCCTTTTTGCTCTCTATAGTCTATTCGCTGTCAGTAGGCGAGAAATCCTGACTTCAAACCTCGGTAACTCGCAAACGACTAGAGTAATCGAGCTAATATTTCTACCATTCGGGAAGAGTCAGTCAAGGAAGAGATGTGGAAATTTACAGCCAATTTGCTCTAGCCAATTTTGAGTTACAGAGGAAAGAGGTCATGATTTCTCGCCTTTTTCCTTTATGCTCTCTACCTCTTCACTTATAATTATGTTCACCACCATATAATTATTACCTTTAGAATCTTTCATCAGGGACCCATTAACCCGTTCAGTACCGGTGACGTCCTCTTCATTATCTTTTGGCAAGTATTAGACGATTGTATTCAGTTTAGGAAGGACGTTTATCAATAAAATGGCTACAGACTATCTCAATTCATCCTTTTAGCTGCCATATTATCTATTCTAAGCTTCATAAAATCGGCTAAATGTACACCCGGTCAAAAAAGTATCTGCACCCCTACGCTGATTATCTGGTGTTTACAGCTCGGTAGGGTTGGCATTTCTACCTACAGCTATATCCATCTATACTACTACCTACCTATACTACCTAAGACCTACGACCTACGACCTATACTACCAAGCTGTACACACCAGATGATCAGGGTAGGGGTGCAGATACTTTTTTGACCGAGTGTACCTGAAATCAAATAAAAGAGACGTCTCTGGTACTGTACGGGTTAACCCTTTCAAGATCCAATACGCATTTCTTTTCTGTTTTCTGGTAATTATTAGACGATTTTATTTAGATGATGAAGGGTATATGGAAGTCAGAGGGTTGATTGAGATAGTATTTACCGTTTTAATACCCACAGATCCTTCCTAAGCTGCATAAAATCGTCTAATGATAGCCAAAATAAACTGCTAAAACGCGTCAGAGCTGCAAGGGGTTAACATTGCCTTTTATCCCTTTTAGTAGTGGGGCACTGATTTCCATTGTATTCCATATATATAACCTTTTCTTCCACAGACCTTTTCTAAACTTAATAATATCGTCTATAACTAGCAAAAATGTAATGGAAGGAATAACATACAGTATAGGATATATATATATATATATATATATATATATATATATATATATATATATATATATATATATATATAAACGGCCAATGAACCCTACTGCTCACCTTGTCCATACCAAAGAAATTAATGAAGGCAAGCATGTGATCCACCGGGATTCGAACCTGGAATACAACATACAGATTTTAAACACTGACCATTACACCATCAATATGTTCATATGTAGCTGAAATCAAATACAAAAACAAACAAAAAATCGTCGCCAGTATAGGTGTTAATTATGTTGCAGTGCCCACAGCCATACATTTCTGTTTAAGGGGGCCGGCTTTTTTTTTAACCTTTCTCTCCTTTTCTCCCTTTCCCTGGTTTGTATCCATTCGGCCCCATTCAGCCAACTGTTTTAAGACGTTTATCCCCATCCAGGTGTCGATTTCTTCCTGGCGAGCGATAGTGAGCCAGCATTGTATGGAGAAATCCGGCTTCGCCGGATTTTGTTTGTTATCAAAAGATGTACAAATTTAGCTTGCTGTCAAAACAAAATATTGACACCTGGAAGAGGGTAAACGTCTTAAAACAGTAGGCTGAATGAGGCCGAATGGATACAAGCCAAAGAGAGAGGGAGAGAGAGATAAAACAAAGCGAGGTGGGCTCCCTTAACTCTCAGCAGGATTCAACTCCACCATTTATCAATATTATCCAGCCTCATACAGTACAATATTATCCAGCCTCATACAGTACAATATTATCCAGCCTCATACAGTACAATATTATCCAGCCTCATACAGTACAATATTATCCAGCCTCATACAGTACAATATTATCCAGCCTCATACGGTACAATATTATCCAGCCTCATACAGTACAATATTATCCAGCCTCATACAGTACAATATTATCCAGCCTCATACAGTACAATATTATCCAGCCTCATACAGTACAATATTATCCAGCCTCATACAGTACAATATTATCCAGCCTCATACAGTACAATATTATCCAGCCTCATACAGTACAATATTATCCAGCCTCATACAGTACAATATTATCCAGCCTCATACAGTACAATATTATCCAGCCTCATACAGTACAATATTATCCAGCCTCATACAGTACAATATTATCCAGCCTCATACAGTACAATATTATCAGCCTCATACAGTACAATATTATCCAGCCTCATACAGTACAATATTATCCAGCTCATACAGTACAATATTATCCAGCCTCATACAGTACAATATTATCCAGCCTCATACAGTACAATATTATCCAGCCTCATACAGTACAATATTATCCAGCCTCATACAGTACAATATTATCCAGCCTCATACAGTACAATATTATCCAGCCTCATACAGTACAATATTATCCAGCCTCATACAGTACAATATTATCCAGCCTCATACAGTACAATATTATCCAGCCTCATACAGTACAATATTATCCAGCCTCATACAGTACAATATTATCCAGCCTCATACAGTACAATATTATCCAGCCTCATACAGTACAATATTATCCAGCCTCATACAGTACAATATTATCCAGCCTCATACAGTACAATATTATCCAGCCTCATACAGTACAATATTATCCAGCCTCATACAGTACAATATTATCCAGCCTCATACAGTACAATATTATCCAGCCTCATACAGTACAATATTATCCAGCCTCATACAGTACAATATTATCCAGCCTCATACAGTACAATATTATCCAGCCTCATACAGTACAATATTATCCAGCCTCATACAGTACAATATTATCCAGCCTCATACAGTACAATATTATCCAGCCTCATACAGTACAATATTATCCAGCCTCATACAGTACAATATTATCCAGCCTCATACAGTACAATATTATCCAGCCTCATACAGTACAATATTATCCAGCCTCATACAGTACAATATTATCCAGCCTCATACAGTACAATATTATCCAGCCTCATACAGTACAATATTATCCAGCCTCATACAGTACAATATTATCCAGCCTCATACAGTACAATATTATCCAGCCTCATACAGTACAATATTATCCAGCCTCATACAGTACAATATTATCCAGCCTCATACAGTACAATATTATCCAGCCTCATACAGTACAATATTATCCAGCCTCATACAGTACAATATTATCCAGCCTCATACAGTACAATATTATCCAGCCTCATACAGTACAATATTATCCAGCCTCATACAGTACAATATTATCCAGCCTCATACAGTACAATATTATCCAGCCTCATACAGTACAATATTATCCAGCCTCATACAGTACAATATTATCCAGCCTCATACAGTACAATATTATCCAGCCTCATACAGTACAATATTATCCAGCCTCATACAGTACAATATTATCCAGCCTCATACAGTACAATATTATCCAGCCTCATACAGTACAATATTATCCAGCCTCATACAGTACAATATTATCCAGCCTCATACAGTACAATATTATCCAGCCTCATACAGTACAATATTATCCAGCCTCATACAGTACAATATTATCCAGCCTCATACAGTACAATATTATCCAGCCTCATACAGTACATATTATCCAGCCTCATACAGTACAATATTATCCAGCCTCATACAGTACAATATTATCCAGCCTCATACAGTACAATATTATCCAGCCTCATACAGTACAATATTATCCAGCCTCATACAGTACAATATTATCCAGCCTCATACAGTACAATATTATCCAGCCTCATACAGTACAATATTATCCAGCCTCATACAGTACAATATTATCCAGCCTCATACAGTACAATATTATCCAGCCTCATACAGTACAATATTATCCAGCCTCATACAGTACAATATTATCCAGCCTCATACAGTACAATATTATCCAGCCTCATACAGTACAATATTATCCAGCCTCATACAGTACAATATTATCCCAGCCTCATACAGTACAATATTATCCAGCCCTCATACAGTACAATATTATCCAGCCTCATACAGTACAATATTATCCAGCCTCATACAGTACAATATTATCCAGCCTCATACAGTACAATATTATCCAGCCTCATACAGTACAATATTATCCAGCCTCATACAGTACAATATTATCCAGCCTCATACAGTACAATATTATCCAGCCTCATACAGTACAATATTATCCAGCCTCATACAGTACAATATTATCCAGCCTCATACAGTACAATATTATCCAGCCTCATACAGTACAATATTATCCAGCCTCATACAGTACAATATTATCCAGCCTCATACAGTACAATATTATCCAGCCTCATACAGTACAATATTATCCAGCCTCATACAGTACAATATTATCCAGCCTCATACAGTACAATATTATCCAGCCTCATACAGTACAATATTATCCAGCCTCATACAGTACAATATTATCCAGCCTCATACAGTACAATATTATCCAGCCTCATACAGTACAAATATTATCCAGCCTCATACAGTACATATTATCCAGCCTCATACAGTACAATATTATCCAGCCTCATACAGTACAATATTATCCAGCCTCATACAGTACAATATTATCCAGCCTCATACAGTACAATATTATCCAGCCTCATACAGTACAATATTATCCAGCCTCATACAGTACAAATATTATCCAGCCTCATACAGTACAATATTATCCAGCCTCATACAGTACAATATTATCCAGCCTCATACAGTACAATATTATCCAGCCTCATACAGTACAATATTATCCAGCCTCATACAGTACAATATTATCCAGCCTCATACAGTACAATATTATCCAGCCTCATACAGTACAATATTATCCAGCCTCATACAGTACAATATTATCCAGCCTCATACAGTACAATATTATCCAGCCTCATACAGTACAATATTATCCAGCCTCATACAGTACAATATTATCCAGCCTCATACAGTACAATATTATCCAGCCTCATACAGTACAATATTATCCAGCCTCATACAGTACAATATTATTACAATATTATCCAGCCTCATCAGTACAATATTATCCAGCCTCATACAGTACAATATTATCCAGCCTCATACAGTACAATATTATCCAGCCTCATACAGTACAATATTATCCAGCCTCATACAGTACAATATTATCCAGCCTCATACAGTACAATATTATCCAGCCTCATACAGTACAATATTATCCAGCCTCATACAGTACAATATTATCCAGCCTCATACAGTACAATATTATCCAGCCTCATACAGTACAATATTATCCAGCCTCATACAGTACAATATTATCCAGCCTCATACAGTACAATATTATCCAGCCTCATACAGTACAATATTATCCAGCCTCATACAGTACAATATTATCCAGCCTCATACAGTACAATATTATCCAGCCTCATACAGTACAATATTATCCAGCCTCATACAGTACAATATTATCCAGCCTCATACAGTACAATATTATCCAGCCTCATACAGTACAATATTATCCAGCCTCATACAGTACAATATTATCCAGCCTCATACAGTACAATATTATCCAGCCTCATACAGTACAATATTATCCAGCCTCATACAGTACAATATTATCCAGCCTCATACAGTACAATATTATCCAGCCTCATACAGTACAAATATTATCCAGCCTCATACAGTACAATATTATCCAGCCTCATACAGTACAATATTATCCAGCCTCATACAGTACAATATTATCCAGCCTCATACAGTACAATATTATCCAGCCTCATACAGTACAATATTATCCAGCCTCATACAGTACAATATTATCCAGCCTCATACAGTACAATATTATCCAGCCTCATACAGTACAATATTATCCAGCCTCATACAGTACAATATTATCCAGCCTCATACAGTACAATATTTATCCAGCCTCATACAGTACAATATTATCCAGCCTCATACAGTACAATATTATCCAGCCTCATACAGTACAATATTATCCAGCCTCATACAGTACAATATTATCCAGCCTCATACAGTACAATATTATCCAGCCTCATACAGTACAATATTATCCAGCCTCATACAGTACAATATTATCCAGCCTCATACAGTACAATATTATCCAGCCTCATACAGTACAATATTATCCAGCCTCATACAGTACAATATTATCCAGCCTCATACAGTACAAATATTATCCAGCCTCATACAGTACAATATTATCCAGCCTCATACAGTACAATATTATCCAGCCTCATACAGTACAATATTATCCAGCCTCATACAGTACAATATTATCCAGCCTCATACAGTACAATATTATCCAGCCTCATACAGTACAATATTATCCAGCCTCATACAGTACAATATTATCCAGCCTCATACAGTACAATAATATCCAGCCTCATACAGTACAAATTATCCAGCCTCATACAGTACAATATTATCCAGCCTCATACAGTACAAATATTATCCAGCCTCATACAGTACAATATTATCCAGCCTCATACAGTACAATATTATCCAGCCTCATTACAGTACAATATTATCCAGCCTCATACAGTACGATATAGACGATGGGAAAAAAATAAAAAATAATAGAGTTTGTGTGTGTGTGTGTGTGTATGTGTGGTCTGTATTCCCTCACACCACTTCCTTATTCATGGTCCGTTCTCCCCGCCTCTACCCAGCACGGCACCATTCTTTCTTTCCCTTATCCTATGGTCATATCTCCTACTGCCCACTCTAGCCCTTAAGCCCCACTGCCAGTATGTTTACCCATCTCTCTCCCTTTATTGCCACTACAATTATATTTATTTTTCATTTCCACCCTGTCTTGGTCACTCTAGCATTTGAAGATTATTATTTTTTTCATCGCAGTCCAGCACATCATATTTACTTACTATTCAATTAATCTATTAATGAAAAGATGTGATCCTACCGGGATTCGAACCTGGGTTACCACATACAGATCTTAAACACTCTAACCATTACACCATCAAGGTAGTTATAAGTACAGCACATGACCACGATTCATATTCATTTATCGAATATATTAACTGAATTATTAATAGAATCATGTACTGTTAATTATAATTTTAATTTTCCCATTCCGTGCTTATTAGTATATTTCAATATGTCTTCATATCTTACCCATTTATTAATACTTTATACCTTTCTATCGTAACCCAAACGTCCACTTAAATTCCTTACAATTGATATATATTTTCCTTTTGACTTTTCCCACATATCTGCTACCTTTGACTTAATTTCACACTTATTTGCTTCTTCAGCTAATTAGCCCAACCAAATTTGCCCATTCTTTTATTTACGTTACTTTATTTTCTGACATTTATCACGTTCATAAATGCATCTCCTGTTTTTAGCATCCACTATTCCCTTTAGCTGTAATATATGTCACTCTCTCTATAATAGCATTGTATCCATTCAATTACTCTGTATTAATTAATTATATTTTTTGTTTCTCCTCTAGAACGGCATTTCCTTCTCCTTTCTTTATCCCTTACCCCGTGCCCATTTATTCCTAACCACTTTATCTCTCCAGACTTACTGCACCCACTTTTCATCCTCCTTGTCTATCTTTTTTCCTGCAATCTACGAGTGGTCTCTTCTCTTCCTTCATCCTACTCTTCCTCTTTCTTAGTTCATCCTACCAGTCAACATCTCTCTTCATCCTCCCAGTCTATCTCTCTTCCTTCATCCTCCCAGTCTTCCTCTTTCTTAGTTCATCCTACCAGTCATCATCTCTCTTTCATCCTCCCAGTCTATCTCTCTTCTTCATCCTCCCAGTCTTCCTTTCTTATTTCATCCTACCAGTCATCATCTCTCTTCATTCCTCCCAGTCTATCTTTCTTCTCATCCTACCAGTCTTCCTCTTTCTTAGCTCATCCTACCAGTCAACATCCTCTCTTCATCCTCCCAGTCTTCCTCTTTCTTAGTTCATCTTCCAGTCAAAATCTCTCTTCATCCTCCCAGTCTATCTCTCTTCCTTCATCCTCCCAGTCTTCCTCTTTCTTAGTTCATCCTACCAGTCATCATCTCTCTTCATCCTCCCAGTCTATCTCTCTTCCTTCATCCTCCCAGTCTTCCCTCTTTCTTAGTTCATCCTACCAAGTCATCATCTCTCTTCATCCTCCCAGTCTATCTCTCTTCCTTCATCCTCCCAGTCTTCCTCTTTCTTGTTCATCCTACCAGTCATCTCTCTTCATCCTCCCAGTCTATCTCTCTTTTTCATCCTACCAGTCTTCCTCTTTCTTAGTTCATCCTACCAGTCATCATCTCTCTTCATCCTCCCAGTCTATCTCTCTTCTTCATCCTCCCAGTCTATCTCTCTTCTTCATCCTCCCAGTCTATCTCTCTTCCTTCATCCTCCCAGTCTTCCTCTTTCTTAGTTCATCCTACCAGTCATCATCTCTCTTCATCCTCCCAGTCTATCTCTCTTCTTCATCCTACCAGTGGTCTCTCTCTTCTCCATTCTTCTCAGTGCCCTGCTTTCTTCGTTCATCCTTCTATCTACTTCCATCCTTCCCTACGTCCTTCTCTGATCATCTATCCTCTGTATCCTCCTTTCCTTCATCCTCCCAGTCTACCTCTCTCACTTCCTTCCTCCTTGCCTTGTCCTTCTCTCTTAATAATTTTCGTCCCTGGCTTTATCTCCCTTGCTCCCCAAGTCCCCTACTCTCCCTTGCTCCCCCAGTCCCCTACTCTCCCTTGCTCCCCAGTCCCCAACTCTCCCCCTCCCCCTACTCGCACCTTCCTCCAATCCCCTAGTCTCCCCCTCCCCCAGCCCCCTACTCTCCCCCTGCCCCAGCCTACTACTCTCCCCCTCCCCCCCCCCCACCCTGTTGTATCTCCACCCCCACCCCCTCCCCCTCACGCCCATGGTAAACAAAGAGTGCCACCCACACCTCCCGTCACCTGACTTCCCCTCAGCTATTTCCTTCCCGATTTTCGTTTAGGGAGTTTTATGTATTGTAAATTCCAGGCCCTCGTGCGTATTCCGATGTTTACGCATACTGCTACACAGGACATAATTATGTATAATATGTTAATATTGTAAGCTGTGGTCAATACAAAATATCTATCTATCTATACATTGCACATATGGTGTTACTTACTTTAATAACATATTATATACACCCTCATCTTCTCTCTCCCTCTCTCTCTCTCACTTTATATATATATATATATATATATATATATATATATATATATATATATATATATATATATACTGTACGTATTATAACGTAGTTATAATAGTTGTTATTACACTCAAAATGTGAACATAGCAAGGAGGTTAGAAAGCGAATATCCTAGTGAGGTTAACCAATATCTGAGACACGTTTGTGGCCATATCAGAAGTCTAGGCCATCAGAAGTCTAGGCCATCAGAAGTCTAGGCCATCAAGACGGTCGTGCCCACCACTATAAATACAGTATATATATTGTGACGCACCCAGTGTGTGGCAACGCAACCTGATTGTACTCCTTGGTACTCCACTGTGCCGCCGCGGTGCGGTGCCGTGTGCCGCTGTGCCGTGCTGGCTGCTTATATTGAGTGTGACAACGTATAACTATGTTCTTTGTATCTCTGCAAAGGTCTCGTCATGTGCTAACCAGTGGTGGGTTTTGTTTTAAGCCATGTCGAGACCTTCCATTTAATATGTAGTATCAATAGAGAAGTTGATAGATAAGACAATAGGAATTCAGAGAGAGAGAGTGAGTTAGTCTTCAGAGCGAGAGGGTAGCACCGCGCCGCGCTGCCGGAGGGGTGGTTGCCAGATGTATGGACTGGTTGGCAGCCTTGCGCTTATAGCTAGGCGCGACAAGGTTGGTAGTCCATTGCCGCCTGCCTATGCTGCCTGGGCTGCCCATGTTGTCGTACTGCACATTGCCTGGAGGCTCGCTGTGTGCTCTATGACCAGGTTGCCTAGAACCTTTGAGATTCTAACATCCCTTGCCCTCTCTCCCAACTTCTCACGGTTGCACTCTTTCTCTCTGACGACATTACTCTCATTTCATTCTTCTCTCTATTTAAATGCATACCCTTCCCTTGAGGTCCTAAAGGAGTTTCAGCACTCACCTCTCGTATTACTCTTAGGACAAGCATATATTTACATGTATTAGATTTAAGGGGTTAATGTGAACAGCGATCTTCTTGATGAGGATAGTTGGTGAACGTTCTACATGTTCACGAGTTATATGCCCAGCTCATCATCCAATTTGTGACTAGACTAGTGCCATGTGTAAGAGCCCGACCATGCCCAGGAGTTGTCTGTAGAGGGGCGAGGACTTAGCCTTGATTTGCCTACCGAGCCAGGAGCGAGTGTAGTACCAGAGACTACAGCTCGCTCGTAGTGCCGGTATAGTAGAGTAACGTAATTTATCTGTCCTTGTGTTCTCTGCAGTCTTTTCCTGGGTTCTCGCTTTCGGTGCTGGGACTCGTTGTTCCTGTGACTTGGCCTGCTAGCTAGAACACATGGGGATGATGAGTGGGTTATATCTTTATTTTACTATGCATTGCAGCTCTCTTTAAGTTTATGTATATAACACTTTACAATACACATTACTCACACACAAGACAACACTATTAATACTTTCATGTATCAATTAACTGCACTGTCGTTTTGCTGCTGTGTCCGGAGTTCCGTTGCGTAGGGCGCATACGGACTCAGAGGGGAGACAGAGTGAGAGAAGCGAAGTAGCCTATGCGGTAGTAGGCTACCGGCGCAGTACTGTTGCCTGCAACCTTTTAGTTATTCCAAGTATAGATTCATTCTTATAATAAGTGACTACTATTTATGTTCCTTCCATGTGTATTATTAGGTATCTACTGGATCATGAACATCTTGTATGCTACATGCTAGTGCATGTTAGTAGGGGACAGTTATTCTAGTGCACGCGCTTTCAAGTAGGCGTGTACATTTGTCATTTAGCATTTCACTGTCATACCTTTAGCCTGCTTCTATTCTACATTATTAGAGGCTTAATATTAACGTAGTTTCTTGAGTATTGCATTTCTTTAGTAATAACGTAACCTATAAATGTCTGAGGGAGTTTAGCCTCATAGCCTACCCCTGTTGTACACTTTCGCCGAGTTAAGGTACCTCGTTACCATAGACGATAACTCTGTAGGGCGTTGGTGCTTTTGTTGTCTGGAGCATATAGTGTTTGGGACTGGAATCGAGCGTGTCGTTGTCACATAAGCCATTTCTGTCCTACGATCAAGAATCCCGAATATGTATTGCCGATCCAGCCGTAACAAAATGGCGACCTTGCACAAGATTCAGTAGTATCCTATCACATGTTTTTTGGAGAACTATTCTATGCTACCTAGTAGAGCTGGCTAGAATTTTCTTGCATATTGGAGGAATTTTTATTGTGTCATTATTGTATTGGTGGACTTGCAGATTGTTTCGTTAGGGGTGTCTAGAGTAGAGTCATTCAAGCATCTTTAACATTTTGTGAGTCGAGACTGCAATTAGTAATAAGCACTTTTTTTTTTTTATGAACAGCAATTGTATAACCAGCACTATGTCTAATGACTCATCATTTACGGGGGAGGATAACACGGTACAGCCTAGTAACCAGCAAGTACAACAGATGTTTGGGGAGGGGAGTGTTATAAGTGGAGAGAGGGATGCCCGGGCATTTTTGCAGACACCTTTGACCGAACAGCGCCTGCAGGCTATTGATTGTTACGGTCTTCGCTGTTTAGCCACGGTTTTGGGGCGGGACTGTCCTGACAGTTGGCCCAAGAAGAATTTGGTGGCATGTTTGATGGGTGATGGCGATGGGGCGGTGGGTGGAGTGGGGTCTTGGGGGGTTCCCTCCAAGCCTCCATTCCACTCTACCCCTGAGCTGGGCCCTCAGCCAGCGAGTCTTAGCACGATGCAGCAGGAGGGTTCTCAAGGGCAAGCTGGCTTACCCGTAAACACGTCTCGGTGTGGATCCCCCATTTTGTGCTCTCCCCCCCCAGGCCTGTCTCCTGAGATGTTATTTCAGCTAGAACTAGCTAAGTTTAAGCTGCAGGAGACAAAGATACAGATACAACAGGCTAGTATAGAACGCATAGAGGTTGCTAGAATCCAAGCCAATCAGGATGCAACCAGGTACCAGGCTGAAATGGATGTCGAGAAGTCTAGAGTAGAGACCACGGGGCGTCATCTCGGTGGTGGGCACCGGGTTACAGACTCACTTTCGCATTTAATTAAGTTAGTACCCGCATTTGATGAGACAGCAGTGACTGAGTTTTTTGCTCGTTTCGAAAAGAAGTGTCGTGAGTATGACTGGCCGGAGGTTAAATGGGCAGCATTAGTTTCATCACGTCTAGTGGGTAAGGGGTTGAAAGCCTACGATGCACTGTCACTGGACGAGAGTGTAGTGTATGGACTGGTGAAGGAGGCTGTGCTCCGGGCCTACGAACTGCAACCCGAAACTTATAGATTGAAGTTCCGTGGCGTGAATAAGAAGAGCGACGTCAGTTTTATGGAGCACGCACGGGACTTAACAGATGCAGGTAATAACTGGTTTCGGTCCGAGCACGCAGAGTCGGCTGAGGAAATTAAGCAACTTTTCTATCTGGAACAGTTTTACAAATGTACTGGAACCGATCTAACGCTGAACATTAAGGAAAAATGTCCCAAGACAGTAGAGGAGGCTGCCAAGATGGCAGACCTCAGATTATCATTGATTCGTGGTTGCGGTGCCGCTCAGAGGGCTGAGTCAGGGCAGAAGGGGCGCTATACCCCACCCACCAGAGTTTTCGATAATAACAAATCCTATGACACACATAACCACACTAAATGCATTGCACCTAATAACACCTACAAACACAAGCCTCTCCCGTTTACTAAAGGTCAGGCCCCTTCTTCGCCCGCACAAGGGAAGAAGCCCATTGGGGATGTGAAATGTTACAAATGTCAGAAGCTAGGCCATTATTCACGTGAGTGCCCTAGTAACACTCCCGCTAAGCCGGTGTCATTGGTTCACAGTATCGGTGTGTCTCTGAAGGCTGCAGCAACTGCCCGGGGTAGGTTGTCAGCAGCTGAGGCACACGCGGTAAAGAAGCGTACGGAAGGCTCGACACCTGTCCGGGACACTTTCTGTAGCCATCGGGGCACGGGTTTGTGAGCTGGGGGAGTGAATTACGGAGGGTTGACTTGCTGAGGGATACGGGGGCTTCGCAAACTTTGTTGAGGAACTTCACAGGGAAACCGATAAATGCGGCCAGAGTTGTTGTGGTGCAGGGTATAAATGCTACGAGGTCATACCCACTTGTGAGGTTGGAGTTGAGAGTGGGAGAGGTGTGCAGGGAGCTGGATGTAGGGATCGTTGAGTGTTTGCCAGTTGAGGGCGTCGACCTTCTTCTCGGCAA
Source organism: Lithodes maja (assembly GCA_037953745.1). Taxonomy (NCBI): domain Eukaryota; kingdom Metazoa; phylum Arthropoda; class Malacostraca; order Decapoda; family Lithodidae; genus Lithodes; species Lithodes maja. The sequence goes on from JBAKBP010017022.1 coordinate 44,743, forward strand.
CGACTTTGCGGTGCCCACTTCCGGGACTCCACCCTTAGTCGTTGCCGAGAGGGCGGCCGACGTGGATGGTGAGAATCGGGAATGGGTTGGGAGGTGCCAACAGGATGAGATGGCCTGTGTGGTAACCCGATCTCGCTCTGCGGCTCCTGCACAGCCTAGCACTCAACCTCGGGGACAGTGGAGGAAGGATCAGGAGAAGGTTGCTAAGAACGTCCCTTGATTTTGGCCCTGTCACTCTTTCAACTATGGGGGAGGCACTCGCTATAGGCAGTTATGCCTTTTGCCTCCCTCAATCACATAGAAAAAAAAAAAAAAAAAAAAAAAAAAAAGGGCAGGAAAAGGGACATTGATTCTGCTGCACTTCTCGGTGATTCGGTACTTGGACCTATAATAAACACGGGAGTTGACTCTGGCCCAGATATGGTGTGTAACAAGGCAGAGTTGGGTAAGACTTCGCGTGAGGCAAGAGCTGTAGCGAGAGCCACTAAGGCAGTAGAGCCTACTAGCCGGGGTAATGTCTTATTACAAAACCATCTTGATGCATTGACGCCCAGGGACATTAGTGAGCAGCAGCTGCAAGACGCTAGCCTAGCTCGTTATAGCAATGGTGCCATAGAGTTGGAGGAAGATGGGGATGCGAAGCCGGGAGATTTCTTTAGGCTCAACAGGATATTGTACCGCAGATTTCTAGACCCCAAATCGAAGTGGGAGGGCGGTGCGAGGGTAGTAGACCAGGTGGTTGTTCCAAATAAGTATAGAGAGTCCTTATTGTGTCTGGCGCATGATGTGCCGGTGGCGGGTCATTTGGGGGTAACAAAAACATTGGCGGCATTGGGCAGGTTTTTCTGGTGGCCTGGGGTCAAGGCTGATGTCTGTGCATGGGTGGCTGGGTGTGCGACCTGCCAGACAACGGGGAAGCCTAACCAGACAATCCCGAAGGCACCTTTGTTTCCCATACCTGTCACCGGGCCTCCGTTCAGCAAAGTTGTAGTAGATTTGGTTGGCCCTTTCCCGCCTACTAGTAGTGGCAATAAATTCCTGTTGACAATCATGGATGTGGCTACGAGATACCCGGACGCATACCCCATGAGAAACGGCTCGGCAAAGGCAGTTGTTAAAAACTTATTATTGTTCTGTTCCCGTTATGGATTTCCACGTGAGGTGCAGTCAGACCAGGGGAGCAATTTTACATCCAAATTGTTCAAGCAAACCCTTCAGTTGCACGGTATATGTTCTGTAGTGTCGTCAGCCTACCATCCCGAGAGTCAGGGAGTCTTGGAGCGGTGGCACTCGACCCTGAAGAGTATGCTACGCTGTTACTGTGCAGAACATGACACTGATTGGGATTTGGGTCTGCCGTATGTTCTGTTCGCTGCACGTGAAGTCCCAGGAGAGAGCCTGGGGTTCAGTCCAAATCAACTAGTCTTTGGCCATAATGTGAGAGGACCTTTAAGTATGGTGAAAGAGATCTGGGAGGGCGAAGAGAAGCCGGGGTCTGTACTTAAATATATCCTTGAGAGCCGGGAGAGACTTATAGGTTGCATGGCAGCGGCAGGTAATAACTTGGTTAATGCACAGGCGGTCATGAAGCACCAGTATGACGCCAAGGTGAAGCTTCGGGAGTTTTCGGTGGGTCAGGAGGTAATGTTGCTTTTACCTTTGCCTGGACACCCCCTTTCTGCCAAGTTTATTGGGCCGTATGTGGTGGCTAAGAAACTGTCCGACCTTGATTATCTCGTTGCAACACCTGACCGTAGAAAAAAACATCAGTTATGTCATGTTAACCTCATGAAAGAGTATGTGAGACGCCCCTCAGAGCCTCTCACTGTCCCTGTGCTGGCCTGCAGCGGCCAGGGTGGAGAAGGAGGTGGGGACAGTCATGCTGCTGAGGAGGATAGCTGGGACTGTGTCATTTCCGCGAAACAGTGGGCGGGGAATACTGAACAAGAGGCTAGGCAAGCTGTAAGTCACCTGCCTGAGCACCAGGGTGCTGCTGTCCTAGGCCTGTTCAGGTCATACCCCTCTGTTTTCGCCGAACACCCAGGTCTCACTACTCAGGTAACGCACGACGTGGACGTCGGTGATAATGTGCCCTTCAAGTCAATGCCCTACCGTGTGCCCCCGGTAAAGTTGCCAGCTTTACGGGAGGAGTTAAAGTACATGGTTGAGAGAGGGATTATCACTGAAGGTTATGTGAAGTGGACATCACCCGTCACGTTGCAGCCAAAACCTGACGGCAAGGTGCGGTTCTGCATAGATTTTCGTAGGCTAAATGGCTTGACCACTACCAACCCTTACCCTTTGCCTCGAGTTGACGACAGCGTGGACAAGATAGGGAATGCAAAGTACCTTACTAAAATTGATCTTGTAAAAGGCTACTGGCAAGTACCCCTGTCGGACCGAGCTAAGCAAGTTTGTGGTTTTGTGGTAGATGGCAAGACCTACCAATGTAACGTAATGCCTTATGGGCTTAAGAACGCACCTGCCACGTTTCAGAACCTGATGAACGATATTTGTGACGAAATCCCTAACTGCACGGTCTACCTTGATGACGTGATAGTGTATGATGACGATTTTGAAAATCACCTAAGGCACTTAGAGACCCTGTTTGGGAAGTTGCACGATGCTGGGCTGGTGGTGAACCTGAGGAAGTGCGAGTTTGTAAAGGCTACTGTGCAGTATCTTGGCTTCGTGGTCGGGTTAGGCCGGGTGTGCCCCCCCCTGAGCAAGATACAGGCTATCAATATGTTTCCCAGGCCCACCACTAAGCGCCAGGTCATGCGGTTCCTAGGTATGATAGGCTATTATAGGCGCTTCATCCGGGGATACTCTACTGTCTTAGCACCGTTAACTGATCTACTGTCGAAGTCAGTGAAGTTCTGTTGGGCTGCGGAGTGTCAGAGGGCTTTCGACCTAGTCAAGCACCTGCTGTGTACACATCCGATTTTGAGAGCCCCAGACTTCTCCAGGAGTTTTCAGCTGGCGACTGATGCCAGCGGTGTGGGTGCCGGGGCAGTGTTACTGCAGACTGATTCCGAGGGCTTGGAACACCCAGTGAGCTTCTTTTCTCGCAAGTTTAATTCGGCACAAAGGAATTACTCGACTATAGAGAAGGAGCTTCTTGCTATCGTTTTGTCGCTCAAACATTTCGAAGTTTATGTTCCAGCCTACGGCCCGGTAGTGACGATTTATACGGACCATCATCCCTTGAAATTCCTAAATCAGTTTCACAATCGGAATATGCGGTTGACCAGGTGGTCCCTAATGCTCCAAGAGTATAATCTCAACATTCAGCATATTGCCGGGAGTGAGAACGTGATAGCAGATTGTCTATCAAGGGTTGATGATCCAGGATAGTCGTGCACGGTGTGTGGGTTGAGCAGGAGTAAAATTAGGCTATCATAACGCCGTCCAAAAAGATTATAAACAATAAAATAAACGAGAAATTTTTTTTTAGTTTTGTAAGTCTTTATTGTTGTAGCATGATGCATGCGATATTGTGTTTTATGTATAATTCACACTTCAGTTGTTGTGCACCTTTTGCAATTAGTGGCAGCTAAGGGTAGCAGGTCGGTTGGTTGCCTGTCAGATTTTGATAATGCTTCTAAGGTCGATTATCTAAAATCTTGGGGGGGCTGTGACGCACCCAGTGTGTGGCAACGCAACCTGATTGTACTCCTTGGTACTCCACTGTGCCGCCGCGGTGCGGTGCCGTGTGCCGCTGTGCCGTGCTGGCTGCTTATATTGAGTGTGACAACGTATAACTATGTTCTTTGTATCTCTGCAAAGGTCTCGTCATGTGCTAACCAGTGGTGGGTTTTGTTTTAAGCCATGTCGAGACCTTCCATTTAATATGTAGTATCAATAGAGAAGTTGATAGATAAGACAATAGGAATTCAGAGAGAGAGAGTGAGTTAGTCTTCAGAGCGAGAGGGTAGCAGCGCGCCGCGCTGCCGGAGGGGTGGTTGCCAGACGTATGGACTGGTTGGCAGCCTTGCGCTTATAGCTAGGCGCGACAGGGTTGGTAGTCCATTGCCGCCTGCCTATGCTGCCTGGGCTGCCCATGTTGTCGTACTGCACATTGCCTGGAGGCTCGCTGTGTGCTCTATGACCAGGTTGCCTAGAACCTTTGAGATTCTAACATCCCTTGCCCTCTCTCCCAACTTCTCACGGTTGCACTCTTTCTCTCTGACGACATTACTCTCATTTCATTCTTCTCTCTATTTAAATGCATACCCTTCCCTTGAGGTCCTAAAGGAGTTTCAGCACTCACCTCTCGTATTACTCTTAGGACAAGCATATATTTACATGTATTAGATTTAAGGGGTTAATGTGAACAGCGATCTTCTTGATGAGGATAGTTGGTGAACGTTCTACATGTTCACGAGTTATATGCCCAGCTCATCATCCAATTTGTGACTAGACTAGTGCCATGTGTAAGAGCCCGACCATGCCCAGGAGTTGTCTGTAGAGGGGCGAGGACTTAGCCTTGATTTGCCTACCGAGCCAGGAGCGAGTGTAGTACCAGAGACTACAGCTCGCTCGTAGTGCCGGTATAGTAGAGTAACGTAATTTATCTGTCCTTGTGTTCTCTGCAGTCTTTTCCTGGGTTCTCGCTTTCGGTGCTGGGACTCGTTGTTCCTGTGACTTGGCCTGCTAGCTAGAACACATGGGGATGATGAGTGGGTTATATCTTTATTTTACTATGCATTGCAGCTCTCTTTAAGTTTATGTATATAACACTTTACAATACACATTACTCACACACAAGACAACACTATTAATACTTTCATGTATCAATTAACTGCACTGTCGTTTTGCTGCTGTGTCCGGAGTTCCGTTGCGTAGGGCGCATACAGACTCAGAGGGGAGACAGAGTGAGAGAAGCGAAGTAGCCTATGCGGTAGTAGGCTACCGGCGCAGTACTGTTGCCTGCAACCTTTTAGTTATTCCAAGTATAGATTCATTCTTATAATAAGTGACTACTATTTATGTTCCTTCCATGTGTATTATTAGGTATCTACTGGATCATGAACATCTTGTATGCTACATGCTAGTGCATGTTAGTAGGGGACAGTTATTCTAGTGCACGCGCTTTCAAGTAGGCGTGTACATTTGTCATTTAGCATTTCACTGTCATACCTTTAGCC
>JBAKBP010017023.1:0-49886 GCA_037953745.1 Lithodes maja
ATATGTGGACAATTCCTATGTATGCATGTGTGTATGGTTTTACTTTAATGTCCATATGTGCAGATATATATGGTACCGGTAGTGCGTGTAAACGGCATGTGTGTATATACCGATACTCATGTATGTATGTATGTATGTATGAGCGTTATGTGTATGCATGTAACATGAAATTATACCCTAATTTATTGGCGTATCCTTGGGGTCCATAGGGTAGCCACGAAATCTGAAAGACCTATGGGAGAAACAGATGTGGTATTGGGAGGGAAGGAGAGGATTGGTGGGAGAGGTAGGGAAGGAAGGAGTGAGGAGAGGAAGGAGGGAGGGGTAGGGAGACTGGATTGGTGGGAGAGGGAGGGAAGGAAGGAGGGAGGAGAGGGAAGGAGGGAGGGTAGGGAGACTGGATTGGTGGGAGAGGGAGGGGAAGGAAGGAGGGAGGAGAGGGAAGGAGGGAGGGTAGGGGAGACTGGATTGGTGGGAGAGGGAGGGAAGGAAGGAGGGAGGAGAGGGAAGGAGGGAGGGTAGGGAGACTGGATTGGTGGGAGAGGTAGGGAAGGAAGGAGGGAGGAGAGGGAAGGAGGGAGGGTAGGGAGACTGGATTGGTGGGAGAGGGAGGGAAGGAAGGAGGGAGGAGAGGGAAGGAGGGAGGGTAGGGAGACTGGATTGGTGGGAGAGGTAGGGAAGGAAGGAGGGAGGAGAGGGAAGGAGGAGGGTAGGGAGACTGGATTGGTGGGAGAGGGAGGGAAGGAAGGAGGGAGGAGAGGGAAGGAGGGAGGGTAGGGAGACTGGATTGTGGAGAGGGAGGGAAGGAGGGAAGGAAGGAAGGAGAGTTTGGCGATTTCAAGACCCTTTCGCCCCATTTCTTTGTCAACATTAAGACCTTTCCTGCCCTTGAGGTGTCGATTTTTTTTCCTGGCAAGCGATAGCGAGCCTGTAATTGTGGAGGAACCAGCCTTCGGCCGTGAAATTTTTTATCGAAAAAATTTACAAATTTATCTCGAAGGGGGTCGGTCTACTGGATGTTTGTTTTAGTTTGATGGAAGTCTGGGGAGGAAATTAAAAACATAATAAAAGGATAAATAAATGAGCGAGAAAAGAAACCCCATTCCCCGTTAATTCATTATACAACTGCTCTATCCACCAATACTACCTTTCCAGAATAAGCCAAAAGGTCTTCAAGATACTATTCCTAGTAACTCTCTCTCTCTTTCTCTCTCTCTCTCTCTCTCGGGTCTTCCATTTCCCCTCTGAAGGTAGTTGAGGGGAAGTGTTTGTCCTCTAGTGACATTACAGGTCCCAGGTACACTGCCAAGGGGAAATGCCGTGTGTGTGTGTGTGTGTGTGTGTGTGTGTGTGTGTGTGTGTGTGTGTTGTGTGTGTGTGTGTGTGTGTGAGAGAGAGAGTGGAGAGTGTGTGTGAGAGAGAGAGAGAGTGTGTGTGTGTGTGTGTGTGAGAGAGTGAGTGTGTGTGAGAGTGAGCGTGAGTAAATGGGTGAGCTAGCAAGATAGATAGATATACAGTATGTGTTTAATTCTACATTATATAATATGCTTGCTACTAGGCAACCAAAAAAAACATTACTAAGACATACATTAAGGCTCGGAAATTAGGGTTCTTGATAATATAGGAGAGAGAGAGAGAGAGAGAGAGAGAGAGAGAGAGAGAGAGAGAGAGAGAGAGACCTATAGTCTAGAAATTCCCACAAACCAATTATTCACCTGAAGCCAGAGAGAGAGAGAGAGAAAGAGAGAGAGCCAGAGAGAGACATACACACACCTATAGTCTAGAAATTTCCGCAAACCAATTATTCACCTGAAGCCAGAGAGAGAGAGAGAGAGAGAGAGAGAGAGAGAGAGAGAGAGACACACCTATAGTCTAGAAATTCCCACAAACCAATTATTCACCTGAAGCCAGAGAGAGAGAGAGAGAGAGAGAGAGAGAGAGAGAGAGAGAGAGAGAGAGAGAGAGAGAGAGAGTCTGTCTGAAATAGGGTACGCCTTTGTGAAATGGTAAGAAATAGACACAGCCGACCTTGAGCCGAAACCAACGTGTAAATAACGAAAAAAAAAAATAGTCTGGCGAATATAGGAAATAACAGTGAGTCAAGAGATTATTAATACTTTTAACAAGGAAACCACTATACATTTGTTAAGGGGAGGTATGTAGTTTGTTAAGGGGAGGTATGTAGTTTGTTAAGGGGGAGGTATGTAGTTTGTTAAGGGGAGGTATGTAGTTTGTTAAGGGGAGGTATGTAATTTGTTAAGGGGAGGTATGTAGTTTGTTAAGGGGAGGTATGTAGTTTGTTAAGGGGAGGTATGTAGTTTGTTAAGGGGAGGTATGTAGTTTGTTAAGGGGAGGTATGTAGTTTGTTCCCTACGTTTTCATCAAGCTTAAAATTACACCCCTAGACCCCTTTCAAGATAAATTTGTACATTTTTCGGTAGAAAAATTTTCCAGCCGGAGGCCGGTTGCTCTTAAATTACAGGTTCGCTATCGCTCACAGGAAAAAAATCGACACCTTAATGGCACGAAAGGTATTAAAATTGACAGAAATGGGGCAAAATGTCTTAAAATGTCCAAACTACTAGGGCGAACGTCTTTAAATCACAAAAGCAATGGGGCTAAACATGAGGGAGAAAGGGGTCCAGAAAGAAATCCCTCAAGTGGAAATCTCCCCTTAAGGGGAGGTGGTCGCTTTTTTATGGATCCCCTTCCCCCTGTGTTTAGCATATTTGTTTTTGAGATTTTAAGACGTTCGTTCCATTAGTTAGGCTAGCCAATTTTGAGACCTTTTGCCTCATTTTGTTGTCAATATTAAGACCTTTCGTGCCATTTAGGTGTCGATTTTGAGACCTTTTGCCTCATTTTTGTTGCCAATATTAAGACCTTTCGTGCCATTTAGGTGTCGATTTTGAGACCTTTTGCCTCATTTTGTTGTCAATATTAAGACCTTTCGTGCCATTTAGGTGTCGATTTTGAGACCTTTTGCCTCATTTTGTTGTCAATATTAAGACCTTTCGTGCCATTTAGGTGTCGATTTTGAGACCTTTTGCCTCATTTTGTTGTCAATATTAAGACCTTTCGTGCCATTTAGGTGTCGATTTTGAGACCTTTTGCCTCATTTTGTTGTCAATATTAAGACCTTTCGTGCCATTTAGGTGTCGATTTTGAGACCTTTTGCCTCATTTTGTTGTCAATATTAAGACCTTTCGTGCCATTTAGGTGTCGATTTTTTCATGGCGAGCGAAAGCGAGCCTGTAATTTTAGAAGGATTCTTGAAAGGGGCCTAGGGGTGCCTTTTTAAGCTTGATGGAGGTCTAGGGAACAAACTAAATACCTCCCTTAAGTTTGATGGAGGCCTAGCGAGGATACTCAAAAACAAATAAATATATAAATACATAGACCAAAAAAACAAGAACTAACCCCTTCAGCAAGATGACTTAAGGGGAGATCTCCACTTGGGGATTTTTTTTCTTGACTCCTTTCTCCCTCACGTTTAGCCCCATTGCTTTTGATATTATAAAACGTTTGCCCCATTAGTTTAGCGATTTTAAGTACTTTCACCCCATATTGAGACCTTTCGTGCCATTCAGGTGTCAATTGTATCCTGGCGAGCGATAGCGAGCCTGTAATTTAAGAGGAACCGGCCTTCGGCCGGGAAATTTTTCTACCGCAAAATGTACAAATATATCTTGAAAGGGACTCAAGGGGTGTAATTTTAAGCTTGATGGAGGTCTAGGGAACAAACTAAATACCTCCCCTTAAGTATCGTCTTCTTCTGGTTACGAGTAACCATTTTTGTTTGCTTATTTTCTACATCTAACATTCAACGGGGTACAGACTACCTCAACCAAGACCATTATCCATCAATCTTAAGACACCAAAGCAACACAAAATATTTGCACGCTCGTGATCACGTTCCCGGCTATTTCGACTGCCGTGGGATACAATAATAGGTTAAGGGGGACTTTGCCCCCCCCCTCACTCCCCCCATGACTAATTGTAATCACCATATATATTGCCAGCTACATAACAGAAGAAAAAAAAAACGAAACCGGAGCGTACGACCTGTCACTTATGTAAACATGACGACCCTACGTTCGGATTTTTTTTTTTTTTTTTTTGGGGGGGGGGGGGGGGGAGATATTATAATGAATTACCGAAGGTTTGGACATATATGCCAAAGAAGTACATGATATATCTAATATATAAACCTAATATACAGTATTTGGGAGGTGTGGCGGAGTGGTCTTGCGCCACTGGACTGGTAATCCAATGGACCCGGGTTCGAATCCCAATATGTCAATGGGAAGATATTATTGGGATGAAATTTGTGCTGTACCTAGTATCAGTGCATTACCACAGCACACCGAAATGCCAAATAAATACCCTCATTGTTCCCCGATTAAATAGCATTGTATGAATATTCCCATATTCAAAAATATGCTACAGGGGGGCAATGCCTAGTGAGTTAATTGCTCAACAGGTGGCGTTCTGAGAGTGAGGGTCCGAGCCTAGGGGATGAGACTGTGAAGCAAGAGGCGGAGCAGCTTCAGAGATGGAGTTGCTTTGAGCCGTGAAGCTTCGCATGTCTCACTCCTAGACTGGATCAAGACCTCATGGGCCTCACCGTGTTCAGCGGTAGAGTGTAAAGGCTATCAGCCTATGCCCGAAAGGGAGTAGTTGGAATATAGATTAAAAAAAAAAAAAAAAAAAAAATGTAATCATAAATTCGATCCAGTGTAAAACTAGAATTATAGGCTACCAAAGTTATTATCATTACAATGATTAGGGTATGAATAATAATAATAAACATAATAGAACAAAAATATAGTTTTCACAATGATTAGAGTATGATGGAGCCAAGATCAATATAAAATATACATTTGTATGGAGCTGGTCCTATCTGTCACCGTCTGAGTAAGATGCCGTTGATCGTCTAATAGTCCCATTTTAACCATTCAGTACCGGTGACGTAATTTTCATCACATTCTGGCAACTAATAGACGATTTTATTCAGCTTGAGTGTAGGCTACATAGGTGTGTGTTGCAAACGTATTTCAGCCATAGTCTATTTCATTCTAGCTGATAGTAAATATGAACCCCTTAGCAACTTATAGACTACTATGAAACTACTATGGCGAGTCTGCGTCAAGTAAATACCAAACATTTATTAATAACAACATATTTAGGTACACAATCTCCGTAATAGCCGAGGAATCACGGTGAGGGCATGTTAATTTACCCTCAGCTGAAATGAAACACTCCATAGTTGATGCTCGGTAGTGATGTCTATACCTTGAACTTTCTTAATATACTCCGAAGCTCGCCAGTTGTCAATTCTCTCAGGCCAGTGACATTCAACAGCGATTATATTAACCCAATAAATCCATCTAATCCCGTTAATGGCCGGCTAAGATCATTACAGAGACGTCACGGCGATAATCCACGAGTGTAACTAATGGATTATATTGAAAGTGTGGGGGCGAGATCCTGGTCAATGGAAATTAGAATGAATGAAGGAAAAAAAAATAGTGTAAGGACAAGTCTCCCCCCCCCCCCCCTCTCTCTCTCTCTCTCTCCCCTTCAACCCATTGTGTATTCGACAACCGGTTAATGTTGTGGGAAATATTTCCCACAGACCATCATGTTTGCATATTATCCATACTTTAAATAACTTCAGTAATTAACATCAGGGGTGTGGAGTCGGATTGACAAAATTCCGATTTCGACTCCAGGAAATTTTAAGGGTGCGACTCCGACTCCGACTCCACCCCCTTTCCCCCAACTTTCTCAATTTCCCACAAATTGCTTGCTTGAAATGTCCTCCACCCACAAATGCTAATTTCTCTCACAAATTTGTGGGAATTTCCCGCGGAGTGACAACACTGGCCTATCACCGCACCTAAGTACAGTACTTTACACAAGAATTGATCACGTAAAGGAGTCGGAGTCGGAGATATTTTTACCGACTCAGACTCCGACTCCAGCCAAAAGTAGCCGACTCCTCGACTCCTGACTCCGACTCCGACTCCACACCCCTAATTAACACTGGTGTGAATATTCTCCAATAATTATAATACAACTAGGCTACATATTATCAATTTATAATATTGTACATAGTTCGAGCCATCTAAAAAGATACTCGAACGTAGCTAAATATTATATTATATATATATTATAAAACATAGTTTATAGTTCGAGCCATCTAAAAATATTCTCGAACTAAATATTAAGAAAAGATACAAAATTAAAGAAACTGTATTCACATAAAATTCATGCCGTAACTGACCAAAATAATAACACGAATCAGTCCGAAACTTTATATACAATATTACTGGTTCGTGAAATAGTGAACCATTAAAATCGAACGAAATATTAAGAAAAGATACAAAATTAGGGAAACGGTATTCACATAAAATTCATGCCGTAACTGACCAAAATCGTATCACGCATCAGTCCGAAACTTCACATACAATATTACTGGTTCGTGAAATAGTGAACCATTATAATCTAGATGTTAGCCTGCACAAAGTAAAACGTCAATTCTTACCACGGGATCGTCGGGATCACACGCTTATAATAGTGGTTAATATCAACAGTTATAGTGATTAAAAGCGCTCATACGTGTTACTAAATTATAAAGTAAAAGGGGATCGTGGAGACTTGCTACACAACACGGTCCTGGATTGTGTGCTGCAGCTACACCCGACAAACAACTCGTTCGCTTTACAACGATAAGTATCCGGGGTTTTTGTTCACGATAGTGTAATGCATAAGTGCGCGGAATTTCGAGGTATTACTGACTTTTAGCACCAACAGTTACCTCATATATCTTGTTATGCCTATTAGATCCGGTAGAGCATAATTATACATCATTGATGTAAATGCCATTAAGAGTAGAAATGTATTATAAGGGAGATATATAAGAAAACAAAAATACTCTCCCTATGTATGGCACTGCCACTTCCCATTATCATCTGTTCGTCTTATCTAGTACTCTAGACTGTGTGCCGTCTACAGGAGAGTATTGATAACATTTTTACAGCAGGTAGACATGTTATTGTCTTTTTTATTGTTTTACCGAGGGTTGAAGCAATTTAATATTGGTCAATATACAGGAGACGCAACAATATAGGTAGCACATTTCTAATGGTAGTTTTGGGTTCCTATCATCATATGCTTCATTTCTATATACCGGGTACTTTTTATCCCCGGGAAAAAAACTAAAAAATCTTTGAATTTTTCATTTTTATTCTTGGGATTTTTTTGTTTTGGTCATTAACCTAACCAAAAAACTAAATGTTTCGCACTAACCAAAAAACTAAGTATAACTAAATAAGTTGGTCACCATTTATTTTGCAATATTTGAAAACAAATATGGATTTTATATGCTCTAGGGGAGGTGTGGTGGAGTGGTCTTGCTACTGGCCTGGTAATCCAAAGGTCCCGGGTTCAAATCCCGATGTATCAATGGGAAGATATTATTGGGATGGAATTTGTGCTGTACCTAGTATCAGTGCATTACCACAAGCCCACCGAAACGTCAATAAAATACCCTCATTGTTCCCTGATTAAATAGCACTGTATGAATATTCCCATATTCAAAATATGCTATAGGGGTGCAATGCCTGGTGAGTTATCTGCTCAACAGGTGGCGTTGTGTGTGTGTAAGTGTGAGAGTCAGAGTGTAGGGGGTGAGACAGTGAAGCACGGGAACGAGGTGGCTTCAGAGATGGAGTCGTTTCGGGCCATGAGTGAGCACCGTGCCTCATGTGAAGGCAAGATGGCAGGTGCTCGTTGTACTCTACGTGCTTCACACGTCTCACTCCCTAGACTGGAACAAGACCTCACGGGCTTCACTGTTCATTGTAAAGCGGTGAATGTTAAGGCTCTCAGCCTATGCCCGAGAGGAAGTAAGTTGGAATATAGAAAAAAAAAAAAAAAAAAAAAAAACATAATATGAAAATGTGTTTTAAGCCTCGGCAAAACCTAATAAAAATATATGGTACTAAAATGGAATTTTGTCGTAACATGGTTGTCCATCCCTTCCTATAGACGGCACCGATTCGTACACACGCCATATTCACCTGTTTCCCGAGGTCTGTCCACCAGCTTTTTAGTCTACTCCACCTGCCCATCTCTGTCGATAGGTTGGGTTGTTTGGTTAGGTTAATATACTAGGTCTCAGAAACAAGATTCGTAGTTGCGGTAGTATTTACGGTATCTGGACACTTCGAGCGAATTCATATTCGAGCGGAGGCGCATTTAGGTTAGGTTGTTAAGTTAGGTTAGGTTAGGTTAATTAGGTTAGATTGTGCATCCGCTCGATCAGGAATTCGCTCGAAGGGACTCGCATTCGTATTTACAGATACGGCCGAATACCGGTAGGCTACTAAATGGCCGCCGGCCCAACCGCCATGTTGTATCCCACGTAGGCCTACTAGGTACTACGGACACATTGTAGGCGTTAGGTGTGGATTAGGCTTGTATCCAATGTACTAGGTCTATGTACTGGATATTTATGATTTAAATAAGTGCTAAGTTTTAAATAAATCTGGGTATATGGCTTTGCAATTAGGGAAATCATGAGCCGATTTCCGACGTTTAGTTAGTCTTTTTCGATTCTCAAAATACGATCCAAGTTTTGCCAAAAATTGGCTCGGGTTTTCCAAAATTATGCTTTTTGGGGTTTGCAATTTCGGGAAACATGAGCAAAAATTCTAAATTAGGTTACTGTAATTTGTTTACTCTTAAAATTCCCAAAATCCGAGCAAAGTTTTGCCAAAACTGGCTCGGGTTTTCCAAAATTCGGGTTTTATGGCTTTGCAATTTCGGGAAACCTGAGCCAAATTTCTAAATGAGGTTACTGTCATTTTGTTGTCTACAAACTCTCAAAATCCGAGCCAGCTTTGGCCAAAACTTGGCTCGGATTTTCGGAATATTGGGTTTTAGGCCTTAGAAATACCTTAAAACCTGAGCCAAGTTTTGCTAAAATACGTTTTAATCGCCGTTTTACGCATTTAACCCCTCATTTTCCCTGTACTTCATAGCCCTCCCCACTATCGGGCGGCGTGTCTTAAGATCGTTGTATAATGGGGAAAACGGTTTCGCCGAGGGTTGTAATTATTTCCAAACACTATATATTGATGAAAACTAACTGGGAAAATTAAAAAAATCCATGGGAAAATTGGTGACCATCTTATTTAGTTTTTCCAAAAACTATAAATGTTTCGCAATGTTCCCGTTATAATATCCTCAAGTAACCTATTAAGAAGTGGTCAGGGGACTGGTTATAACTTGTAGGATGTTTAATTGAAGTGCGGAAATCAGTATTTACTGAGAAATAAGTCTTAAAATGCGTAAGGTTTTACCAGACTACCTTTTCTTTGAGTCACCCAGGGTGAAATAGTGAAAGAAGTCATAGGGGGGCTTTGCCCCCCAATGACTTATTGTCATCATCATATATATTGCCAGCAGGGAAAAAAAACAGAATACAACAAAAACAAAAGCGAAACCGCCTATGTAAACATGACGACCGTAGTCCGGATACTAGGCTACATCCTTAGATTATTAGTTATTTAGGGCGTTTAATATAATTAATTGCCGACGGTTTGGACACGGTGTTAAACTGGATAAATTCAGTCAATTTTCACAACAAATGTCAAATACAGCTTATTATTGCTTTACCGGTAATCTTCATAGCCCTCCCCATTAGTGTGGGGGACGCGTTTATAAATTGTTGGATAATGAGTCTTCGGTATACTGTATATAACCACTGTATCTGAAGAAAATATATACGTATACTGTAGTTGCTAAACTCACGATCGCAGTTAAGTCAGATTTTACATTAAAACCACAGTAGCCTATATTGATGAAAACAAACTAAACTAAACTAACATGACTAAAACTTTAAAAACAAAAATAATAATAATCCCTAACATTCTTGGTCAGTTTCCTTAATATTTTCCAAATAGGCATAGGGTGGTTGTATTCAACGACACTCTAGTGCAGCGTTATGAGAAACAATTTATTCGGGAAAATAGGCACCAATAGATTCGCCATATTTTTCTCGATATAGGCCTAGTCCGCATGGATGATTTTCGTTATCAACAAATTGAAAAATACCCACTTCACAGATAAATACACCAAACATCTAAGTCAAAGTGGGGCTGTAAGGGCGGCAGCCCCCACCTATAATACTAGGATAGATTAGGTAAGGTTGTTAGGTTAGGCTAATGTCCTTTCAAAGGGGTATAGGCTAGTAAACACTAGGATAGCCTATACCCGGTCAGAGGTAAGAAGAAGTCTTGCAGTAGTCTCATTGAATGCTACCTTACATTCTCCCGTCTAGCTCTAGTAGTCTAGTTACTCTAGTCCGTTCATTTTAGGTTGGTCAGAAATCGTAACCTCTAATTCAAAAAGGGTAGCATTGAAGACAGCTAGAGCCGCCTTAAACTTACCAAGTTTTCTGTACCGGTAGGCTATATTTTGTTCATGGAATATAGTTTTTTATTGTAGTTTTTAATGATTTGAGTGGAGGATTTGCATTAGCTTACCCTGTATTCATTAATCTGAAGATACGGCGTCAAATGCCGCCATTTATTGGGTGAATCTCGCTTTTACAGTAGGTAAGGGAAATTGTGGGGTAAATTAGATACACGATGGGTTGAGGGGGGTTGACCCCCCCTTGATTTATTGTCATCCTCATATATGTAGATCTGTAAGGGGGCAAAAACAGGTTGCCGGTATTTCGTTTTTGTGAGTAACGCTCACGCCATTTATTGGGTGAATCGCACTCGCCGCATCGTTCAAAACAAGGTCAAGCCGAAGGATTCATTGGACGCAATGCTTTGTTTACAGTTGGGACTTATTATTTTGGAGTTATTTTTCGGTGTAATCGGATTTTTTCAAGGTGAGGCCATGTACGCAGCTGTAAAACTCACCATCTGCGCATGCCCCCGAAAAACAAATGTTATATTAGATTAACCTAACCTAATATATCCATTCCGAGGGATATATTAGGTTAGGTTAGGTTAGGTTAATCTACTATATTTATTTTTCGGGGGCAGGGCATAAATTCACACGCATGCGCAGATGGTGAGTTTTAGAGCTGCGTACTGTACATGGCCTCCCTTTTCAAGTGTCGATAACGAAATTCCTCCATGCGGACTAGGCCTATAATGAGACAAATATGGCGAGTCTATAGGTCCCTATTTTCCCTAATAAATTGTGTCTAATAGTGCGGCGAAAGAAGTCTTTAATATCTCAAAAAGGGCTAGAGCAAATGAGCTGTGAATTTATAGGCTACACCTATTCCCTAGCCAAGTCTTCCTATTTGGTAGAAATATTATCTCTATTACCGGTACTCTAGTTGATTTTGAGTTAGAGATTAGAGCCTTTGAGAGGTCATTATGTCTTGCCTAGTAGTGCCTACGTACAACAAATAGACTATAATAGGCCTAGCCCAACATAAAAACTTATGTTATTACCTGTATTAGGCCTAGGCCTATCTCGTTGTAAACTGGTGTTGGCCTACTTGTGGATATAGGCTAGGCCTAGGCTTTTACCTATCTAAGAAAAGTAACATTACAAAATTACAAATAGGCTAGGCTACCTCTCGCCAGGGTGTCAAACGATAGCAGTCTATTATTTTTAGTATCTGTTATTGTATATGTATAGCTAAGACGACGGTTTATTTTTTTTTCTCCAATCAGGGCTAGGCTGGCCTAGCCTATAAGAAGTGATAAAATGGCCAAAACTATGCTAGGCCTATTTCATGGGTCATTTCGGTCATGTTTATTTCCTTGTATTATTTTCATATTCATCCAAGTCTTCAAACAAAATTGCTCCGGTTTGACACCCTGCCTGAGTATGTTGAGGCTCTCGGGATGTCTCTTAAACGGGGGAATGACAACAAGGGAGGTCCAAAATTTACGAACCTCCCTCTCGCCTACTTACCCCGTTGTCGTGGAGATCTCACAGCCTCTCTGGTGTGCTGATACAGGTAGAAGAGGTAAACAATTAAAGGTTCTTGATTATTGATCTGTGGGGCTTTGTGGATTGGAACACTGGATATAAATTTTGTCAGACCACCGTACGAAAATTATAATGCACTACGTTCAGAACCGCAGTCGACGCCACCACCAAAGCAAACAATGGCTGACGCGTGAAGAAGTCGGAGCGTTCGAGATGAAGTGTAACAAATTAACCATAAAGTTCAAATGTCTCCTTTAGCACGTAATTGTTTACCCATGGCATAATATTATATCAAATTGTCTACTTTAATTTGAGAATTATGTTTTCATTTACCAGCTGTTTAAATGTTTTGTGTAACAAAAAAAAAACGGGTAAGAGAGAATTACAAAAAATAGTTAGTATTTCAGATATATTTCAGTCCATTCCAGGTAGATGCTCTATGTGAAAAAATATTGCATAGTGTAGTGTATGTAGCCTAGTTGCAAAGTCAGGTCAGGTGGTGGTATTGAAGGCTAAGCCTTTACAATGGCGCCTCGTAGCCTATCTACTTTCTTACTTTCGGAGAGTGTTGAGAAGGGGCGTTGGAGATAGAGGAAGCTATTGGAGTGGCTTTATGTGTGCTAATAGTCTTTATACGTCGTCTAGGTGTCCCCGGACTCGGTGCGAGCGTGTGAAATATGCTATAGGCTAGTCTATTCGCTGTAAGTAGGCGAGAAATCATGATCTATCCTCTGTAACTTAAGAAGGGCTAAAGCAAATTGGCTGTAACTTTCCACATCTATTCATTGACAGACTCTTCCAAATGGTAGACATAATTTATTAGATCGATTATTCTAGTCTTTTTTTGAGTTACAGAAGTTAGTAGTCATGATTTATCGCCTACTTAGGCTACAGCGAATAGACTATAGTATGTAGGCCTACTACCGCTGAGTAGTAGCCTACCGCACCTACTAAATATGTCGCCTTGGCAGAGATCGAACCCGGTCAAGCAGATTCACACATGGGCGTGCTCTCCACTCGCTGTCATCCCCCCCCCCCCCCCCCACCCACCCCAATTTGTTTTTGTTTTATCTAATCGTTTTATATCATTTCTGATGGAGACTATCATTAATTTGCATATCCTAGAAGGGGTCTTATATTTAAACTATTTCGTAATATAGGCTAGTCCAATTACCTCTGGGCTTTATTATTTACTTCAGTGCACGTCTGGAAAACGTTGAGTCACCTAAATCCCTTATTTAGGTCAGTTCTTCCTAATATTCTCCTAAAAGGTGAATAGGCTAGTCTGACTTTGATTTAGGCCTCCTTGCATTAAATCTCCAAGTTGGTATCTGACTAATGACACACATAACATAGCCACTCCAACACTTAACAATAATGAGGTGAGAACTTATACAGATTTTCCCGCGCTTTGTGCACGTGGTACCCTACTGCAAGTAAGTGAAGTGGTGTGTTGGAGAGGATAGAGAAAGAGCAGTGAGCATGAGGGTGTGAGTGAAGCCGTGACAACCACAGCAGCTGCACAACACCACGCTCCAAGTCTCTCTCTCTCTCTCTATTGTCAGTATAGCCTATATTTACTAAATTGACGCATCTTTTATCTTTAAACTTCTCGGGGCTTAAATTTTACAATCCATAATAATCTTCAATTCGTCATGAACTTTGCTATCAGAATCTGTAATGTGTATAACATACTTTCTTCTTTACAAATATGTGTATACTGTAGGCTACTGTATATATCGCAAATCGATTGGAGATAACTTTATAATCATAATTGATGCCAGATTAATTTGTAAAAACATTTTTAATCCAGTGATAAACATCGAAGTCATATCAATTAAATATACAGAACCAAAGAATAGCCAGCATCACCACCACACCAGCTTCCATGAAACATTAAGGACAAGTAGCCTATATACCAACACCAGATTTCAACACGACGACCTCACCATAGAGACGGTTATCACCAGACCTCAGAAAGAAGCCAGCACCAAAAGAGCCCTTCTTGCTCTCAAAAACACCAACGCAGAAGTAGTAACCAAAAGAGACACTACAATAGCCGACCAGAAGCAGGGATAACAAATTTGGAATTACCCTCCGCTTTTTGGTCAGTTCGGTAGACCCCCCCTAGTGAAGCTCGATGCTCGCATAGCTTGGCTCGATGCTCACATAGCTTGGCTCGATGCTAGCAAACCCCCAGTGAGGTTCGATGCTCGCATAACTTACTAGTTAACCCCCAGTGAGGGTCTATGTTCACAAAGCTAGGCCCGATGCTAGCAAAGCACCAGTGAGGCTCGATGCTCACATAGATAGGTTCGATTCTATCAAACCCCCAGTGAGGTTAGAGGGTCGCACATACTTTGCTGAAATTATAGGAAGCAGTTTGAAACCTTCCAAGAAGACGTCCCCAGACTCTACAAATCGTGACGGAAGCGGTTCGAGATCTTCTAAAAAGATGTCCCAGACTCTACAACAATTAAAGCAAGCGGTTTGAGACCTATCACAGGGCCTAGTACTATCAAGACCCCCAATAGTGGACTCCTTAGTAAAGTCCCTCCTCAAGAACTCTATCGTAAGAGAATCTTTGAATCCTCCCCCTACTCCCGGATAATCCCGTCTGTCTCGTCTGTTTGAGTCTTCTTGTGTACCTGTTAAATTCCACTATGAAAACACAACTCACAATGTTATCCTTGCCATCCCCTATTAAATAATAATTTTGGTTATCGTTTGACATTCTGGAGTCAATATAGCTGAAGGTATTTAATAGTAGGAAATTGATATCTACACCACAACACAAGAAGTTACACGTCCA
Organism: Lithodes maja; assembly: GCA_037953745.1. Taxonomy (NCBI): domain Eukaryota; kingdom Metazoa; phylum Arthropoda; class Malacostraca; order Decapoda; family Lithodidae; genus Lithodes; species Lithodes maja. The sequence goes on from JBAKBP010017023.1 coordinate 14,789, forward strand.
TTTCTCTAAATTGATTTTTAGCTACATTACCTTTTCTACGCAGTTGAAAACTTGCCGTGGGCGTATAAGAAAACGGGCAAACTACCTTCTCTATGATGATTCAGGCGCGCGAACAGAATAAGTTAATTGTGTAAGTAAGGATGGCGTAGTATTGCAATCATTGCGGCAGTGTGCGTGTCTGCCTGTCTGTGCAATTCTGTGTGTGTGTGCCCTGTAGGAGTACGCTACACACATCACAGCAGTGATGATGGTGGTGTCTGTGTAGTGAGGATCTGTGTGTGTGCCCGTACAGTGCGCGTAGCCCCCCCCCCCCCCCCCCCATTAGGGATGGCGTAGTATTGTAATTACAGTGTCTGTCAGTGTGTGTAGGGGCAAGGAGCTGAGGAGGGTGTGGAAACGCCCGGGACACCTTAGCCCCACCAGGCCCTGTGCCCTTTAACAATATATGAAGGGAAAGTTGAGGGTCATAGGAAAAAATGCGACGCTTTGGCTCCCAGTCTACCAACCTCTAGGTTGGCAGTCAATCTACGGAAGAGACTCCACCAATTGAGATCTATAAAATACATATGTAAAAGGAACAGTCAGAGTAAACTATGGCCGGGTATGGCAGAAAATGCTCAACTCTTAGACCAGCCCATCACCACTTATGATAATGTTAATTGATTATGGTACGTACAGTACTAGTGATTGTGGTGGTGATTGTTGCAATTTTGTGGTAGTTGTGATGGTGTGATGTGTGTAGGCTATAGTAATTCACAATAGTGATAATGATGGATGAGTGTAGTTAGGATATCTGTGTGTGCCCAGTAGGGGCACACACATGCCTGTCAACGGGAAACTCGTTAAAAATCCTCCGGAATGTCCAAATTTAGTATCTTTAACTTCTTGCATGGTCAACCGAGATCCAGATCCTGGGTTCGATTCCCGGGCAGAAAGAGACAGACGGGCAGCCTCCTCATACCCAATGCTTCGATCTGTTCACCTAGCAGGAAATAGGACCCTTTGTGAAGTTCCTTTCAGGGTGATGAGTTGGATTAGGAGCTGCTGCCTGGTCGGGGAGGGCTCAGTCAGTTTGTTGAACCGTACACAATTAAAGTAGCCTACACAAACTCGCAAGAATTAAAGAGTTAATGAAAAATATAATAGTTAATGCTCAAATCGCCATTTTCTTATAATTATAATAAAAGAAAATTATTATTGTAGGGATAACAATTATGTAAAAGAAATTAAGATTACAAAATTAAGGTCTTGTTTTATATATAAATGCAATGAAGTCTAGTTTTGAATTATTTCTAAAAACACAGTAGCTATGTGAATTGACTCGATAAGACTTTGTTCTACTGTAATTTGTTTAACCCGGCGATTTTGCACTTGGGTCGCTCTGAATTAGTTAGAACTCTACTTCGAGGTGATCGACTGAAGGTATATCATTGTTACAATGAACGTAGGAGGGACTGCACCAAGGAGCAAATAAAGACATAAGATCAGACCTTACAGTTTGATCTTGGAGGGAAAAATAAAACTGACAAGTGAGGCAGCTGCCTGGAGCTAGGACGTGAGACCGGAACTGCACTTAGTGTGGAGCACTAGGCCTTCAAATTTATGTACTTATGTGCAGGCCAGACGATCAATACTCACTCTGTGTGCATCGATGTCTAACCTGGGGGGAGGCGAGACACTTATTGACAAAGGCAAGTCGTGTACTGATGCCTGAAGACACTGTCGCGCGATAGGGACAGGGAAATGGTTGAGGGTGCTTGTGGGTAGGGGAGAGGTACAGGAATGACTGGAGTTGGAGCCTAGTTCAACACTAGGCCAATAGTGCCCGCAAATAATTTGACTGCATGGCGTCACCTGGGATTGTGGCGCTAAACACAGGTGACGGGCGTCACCCGTGTTTTAACCCGTTCAGCACCGGTGACGTCCTTTTAACTTTGTTCTGGCGACTGTTAGGCCATTTTATCCAGCTTAAAAAAGGGCCTCCAGCAAATAAGGCTTTGAACGATCTCGCTCAACCCTATTTACTGCCACAGATCCTTCTTATACTGCACAAAATTGTCTAAATATACAGTACCTATAATAAAATTGAAAAGACATCCCGGTACAGAGGGGTTAAGGTATGTAGTTGTTGTTGTTGTTCCCTAAGCTGCCTGGCCGAACAGCCCCGAGTCCCTGAGAAAGGCCATGGCCACGATCGGGCTTTCCCACAGAGCTCTCATTGAGTGTAGATTGTGTTGTTGGTGTAAGTGGTTGTGTGAAATGCAGTCTTCTATGATGTGTTTAATGGTATGGGGTGCTGTGTTACATCCCGGGCAGGCGTCGACAACGGAGTCATCCAGTCTCTTCTGATAGCTCAGAAGAGCTGGATGGTGTCCGCATCTCAGCCTGGCCAGGTGGACTCTGTCCTCACGAGGAAGGGAGGATTCGGAAGGATGGATTTCGGGAGGTCGTGCATGCAGCTGCGTGTTGTCTGTGAGTGAGTGGATGGATCGGTGAGAGATATGAGTATGGATGTGCTTCTGGAAGTTGGTTCGGGGTGGGCAGGGAGGGAGAGAGAGGACAATAATTGTGTGTGATACCGTGTGCTGGGTGTTGTTTTGATATTTCTTGGTGTCTGTGGGTGTGTTGCCATGTAGTTTAGTGGGTGATCTTGGTTCGTGGAGGCTGCTGCCAGGAATTGAGTGCCTCTCATGTCCAGATGGTCTTTGACTTTGAGGATTTTGGTTTCTTGATGTAGGTGATCTGTGGGTGAAGTAGCTGTGCAGCCTGTAATGATCTTCAGGGCTTTGTTTTGAATAGTCTAAGGTCTTATGTGTTTCAGCTAGGTTAGAAGCCCAGGCTGGGCTTGCGTATTCCATCACTGATCTTATGTATTGTTTATATACTGTGGTGGTAGTTTCTTTGTTGTGTCCAAATTTTGTGTGAGCAAGTGACCGGAGGGTGTTAAATCTGGGTGTCAGTTTCTTTTTAGTGTTTGTGGTGTGCTGTTTGAATGTCATATGAGTATCATATGTTACTCCTAGGATTTTGGGTGTGTGTGTATGTGTTAGGGGTGTGTTGTTTATGGTGAGTTGAGGGATGTATTCGTGTTCTGTCCAACTTGTGAGCAGGGTTGCGGTGGATTTGGCTGGGGCTAGATTAAGTCTGTAGTGCACCAGCCATGTAGTGTGTTGAGATAGGGTTGAAGGAGATCTGTTGCTCTTTTTGGGTCATGTGTGCATGTGAGTGCTATGTCATCTGCATAGGAGGCTAAGTTTATTTGGGGCGTATTGGGTGTAGTTATATCGTGCATGTACAGATTGAAGAGTGCGGGCGATAGGACGGATCCTTGTGAGACTCCGTTTGGAAAGTTTCTGATTTTAGATGACTGACCGGCAAAAGATACGTGTGCACATCTGCCTGTTAGGAAGTTGGCCAGCCACCTTTTTGTGTTGTGCATGTTTGTGTTGTAGATTTTGTTTGTTAGGTTGTGGCGGGGGATGGCATCGAAGGCTTTACTAATGTCGAGTGTGGCTAATATTGATCTGTGTGGTGGTCTAGCAGAGTTGATGCCGTCGAAAGCTCTTTGTGTAAGGTCTGTGAGAAGAGTGTTTGTGGAGTGCAGTGGCCTAAAGCCATGTTGTGTTGGAGCTAGGGGTAGGTCAGGTGTAATTAGTTGTAATACTAGGCGTTCCATGACTTTGGAGGGGGAGCAAAGAAGTGTGATGGGGCGGTGCGAGGAGGGTAGCGTGGGGTCTTTGTTGGGTTTGGGGAATGTGATGATGATACCATGCTTCCAAATGTCTGGTATTGTGTTGTGTGAATAGCTGTAGTTTGATATGTTAGTGAGTGCTTGTATGCCTTGTGGTCCCAGATGTCTGAGGTGTATGTTGCTTATGTTGTCTAGGCCACAGGTGGGCGAGTGCTTGAGATTGTTGATGATATGCTTTGTCTGGTGATTGGTGAAGGGTGTATAGTCAGGGTCTGTGGGGAATTGTCTCTTACGTCGGATGGCACGTCGGTCGTCTTTGTGAGGTTTTAGGTGGCTGACATGTGAAAAGTGATTGATGAGAGTGTTTGCTTGTTGTTTACATGAAGGAGTAGTCTGTTGTTGTGATTGCAGCATGTGATTGTGTTGTGTTGCTGTTGGAAAGTGTGATGTTGTTTAGTGTTTTGTAGAGTTTTTTGGGGTTTGTTTTGTGATCAAGTGTTTGTAGGAAGTTATTCCAATTTAGTTTTTGTTGTTCTTGTATTTTGTTGTTAGTTTGGGTGTTTAGTGCTTGAATTTGTTGTGTGATGTCTTGTGTGTGGGGTGCTGGGGAGTGTTTCAGTATGTCGCGTTGTCTGATGAGGTTTTGAATTTCTGGTGTGAAGTTGGGGTTGTCTTTTCCTGTTACCTCTTGGAATGTGTTTCTTGTCAGCATTTTGGATAGTTTTATTGAGTATGTGTACAGCATTGATGTCGGTGATGGGTGTACTGTTTAGAGTTGTGAAGTGTTGTTCGGTCTCATTTGTGAATGCTTCCCAGTTAGCTCTTTTATAATTGGTGTATGTGTGTTTGTGGCTAGCTGGGGTGAGTCTGGTTTTGGTGGTGATAATGATCAGGAGGTGGTCAGAGCCTAAGGTTCTGACCACCCTCCAGGATGTTGTGGGGGCGAGTTCTGGGGAGCAAAAGGTGATGTCTGGAGATGATGGGTTATAGAGGGCTTGGTGAGGAATATGGGTATGTTGATGGATGTCGTTAAGGATGATGAAGTTATCGGTTTGGTTTTGTAGTACCAGCCCTCTGTCTGTGTCGGGGTTGTCGACAAACCAGGCCGACGTCTTGTAGTCCTATGTATGTACAGTTGCCAAGAGATGAACCTGGGACAACCACTTTGAAAAGCTGGATGTATTTATCAATCCTAACAGGTCAACATATAGTAAATCATCTTACCTACTTGATACTGTACATTAGTATTATAAAAGGGTAAACTCACTCTCTCACCTTCCAGCAATATCCTGTATACACCTATGAAAGCCTTAAATCCTGCCACTCCTTCACAGCATTTGTCCCAGTTTCAGGTCTTGTCATCTGTAATGTGCACAAGTGAAAATATGAATTGTGGATAACTATAGTCTTTCTTTTAAACTGACGGTAAATTGCAAAGTTCCCATAAAGATTTTTAATTACTTTGAAGATTTTGTAGTGAATTATGGTGCTAATTATATGAACTTGGTCTTGATATGATAGAGATACAGTATATTCGTTTCATATTTTTCCATTAAGTATCGAGATCAATCCTGTAAGTCCTTCAGTAAACTGGCATGGGTTGTCCCTCTTACAGGGGATAGGTCTGCTTGGGGGCATTTTGTGTATGACCACCCCCATTAAGGAGAGTAAGGCATCCGGCAATATATAGATATACAGTAGATTCAATTTATCGTCAGCTGAAAAGAAACTGTGTGTAGGAAAATTAAACTACAACCATTGAAAAAAAAAAGCTTTATATTTCTTAAAATCTCTACTTTACATTAGGTACACTACATCATGAATAGATTCAAATCATCTTCCCTCATGATTAGTAATGATTTCATACAAAAACAAATGTAAAAATTGAGCAATTAATATAAATAAATAATAAATATGTAAATGTAAAGAAAAATCATCACAATAGCCTTGTCACTAAAAAAAAAAAAAAAAAAAACATTAAGGAGATATACAGATCTCGCATCCGTTCCAAAGTTTCCACACTCTTAACCTCTGAAGTGCGCATGGGGGTAATTGGAAACATCCCCCTGTGCTGACGTATTTGAGGTGTTTCCGTCACTAAAATATTCATTGTGCCATTAATAGCATTAATACTTATCCATATGCGCCTATTATGGGTTGATTATAATGGTATTAACCTGAAACAACAATAAAACGAGTGAAAACAGCGTTTGGATGGTCAAAATCGGAGATATAGCCCGCGAGTTGTATAATGTATGGGTGAGGCAAGCTAATTTCCAGCCAATTTCCCCCAAGGCCACCGAGACACAGTCGATCGATACTCTCTCTCTCTCTTTTGCACTCGCTTGCCATCAGTGATGACAACACCCTGCTTGCAACTCGCTAATGTTAGCACGAAAATATACCTCAGAATAAGGGAATAACAGGGAAAATAGGTGATAACTGAAGGAGAGGAGGAAAGTGGGGAAGGAGGGGAGGTAGAGGACTGAGATTTTGCATGGCCCAGGGGCCAAAAAAAAATAAAAAAATAAAAATAAAATAAATATTTTTTTTTCGATGTCAAAAGTTGATTTTTGTTTTCACTCACTCATAAGAGTCTCCCCGCAGTCCGCCGGGGGAACTCTTAAGTCTCCCCGCAGTTCCCGGGTTAAGGCCCAGTCACATGATCAGTTTTCGGCGTCTTTTCTAGCCCGTAACCGATTCTGGCTATCATTGTTAACCATATTTTCCTTGATTTCCCGTTCATTTACCCGATGTATACTCTATCGTCATTAACTGCAGGTACTGTACTGTCGCGAGCCGTGGCATAGTCAGTAGAGCATCGGCGGATGTTCGGTGGCTCAAGCCCTCACTCAAAATGTTAATGGTAGATGTCAAGCCCGGGCAACTTGACCTAGCGATTCGTGACTAACGCCTAATATTCATGGCCACCCCTTCTCAGGAATTACAGCATCTGAAAAAAAAAAAAAAAAAAGAAAAAAAAAGTAAACTAGAGCGAGTTAATCGATCTGCGTGATCGACTTTGGCGTATATATCAAAGAATCACAAGCTAGAATCGTTTCTTGGCTAGTAAAACTGCCAGAAAACTGCCCGCGTAACTTCACCCTTATAATACGATATGGACGCAATACAACAAATAGATATTGAATCACCCTACACTCTCTCCACTGGAAACCCGTACAGAGGGAATGAAGGTGTATATACTCTATTTATCATAAGTAGGTGAGATATCTTAACTTCTATCCTTCATAACTCACAAACTACTAGAGTAATAGTTAATATTTCTACAATTTAGGAAGAGTCAGACAAGAAATATGTGGAAATCTACAGCCAATTTGCTCTAGCACTTTAAGTTACAGAGGTTAGGTCATGATTTCTCGCCTACTTACAGTGAATAGACTATAGTACATCACCACAATTGTGTGCAAGACTCACCAGAACACTCTTATGATTGGCCAAAATGAACGCACAATACCAAGATGTGCACACATTGCCAAAATGCGCACGTGATCACCTAACTGCGGACACGAATCAGCAAAACACTCACATGATCACCATAATGCAGACACGAATCGGCAAATGTGCACATGATCACCATAATGCAGACACGAATCAGCAAAACACGCACATGATCACCATAATGCTAACACGAATCAGCAAACGCGCACATGATCACCATAATGCAGACATGAATCAGAAAAACGCACACATGATCACCAAAATACGGACACAGATCAGCAAGATGCACATGAATCACCAAAGAGCGAGTGCGTTCCTTCTCGGACAGTGTAAAAAGCGACAGTGATGAAACAGTCCACTATACCCTGTTCAAAGTCTGTAGGTGGAAAATTTGCCTTGTTCAACCCTGAATGTTTAGTTGCGACACAAGATCAGTAACGAAATATGGTATTAATGATAAAAAATACTAGATTCAAGGGAGAAAAGGTACAGGAGAGGGTGGCGCAATATTAGGTTAACCAGAGTTCAGGGGTGGCGTCTAAATGTAACCAAATTCTGCCCCACCCAGTATTTTCTTGTCTTTTCTATCTATCTATTGCCTGACGCTGTGATCCCCAAAGGGGTGGCCACAAACGAACCGCCCCCATGCACCTCTGTCCCCAGTCAGTCGACGCCCCTCCTCCCAACCAGCACCGCCTTCATTGATATACTTCCTCACTCCATCCTTCCACCTCTCCCAGTGTCCTTCCACCTCGCTCTCGTACACTCTTAGTCAATTTCTCGCTTTCCATACGTTCCATATGGCCAAACCATCTAAAGTGTTCCTTTTCACACTTTCCAGCACATCTACCTCCACACCACACTTCCACCGCTCTCACTCTTGGTCTGAGTCTCTTCCCGAATGTCCATGCTTCGCTTCCGTAAGTTAGTGTCGGGATTACCACACTGTCATGCAAGGACTTCACTTCCATACTGACCACCATATTTCTTGTTACTGCTTTCAACGTTCCTACAACCCTCTTTCCCTGTTGCACCCTCTCCCGCACTTCCTCATCCATAGTCCCATCTTTACTCAACACACTGCCCAGATACTTAAGAGCTGACGATCTCCATAGCCTGACCGTTCAACTTCACCCCTTTCGAAGACGATAACCTTGCTCTTCCCTGCATTTACCTTCAAATTCCATTTTCCGCACACTGTTCCAAACTAATTTACCAGACCCTGGAACTCCCATTCATTATCGCTTATCAGAACTGTATCATCCGCAAACAGCAGTATAGGCAGCCTCCACTCATTTCCCTCCCTTTTCAGCGATACACCAACATACACTGCTCTTCCTAGTATTTCTTTCACAACTCCATCCATATATACAGTAAACAACCACGGGGACATCACACACCCCTGTTTCAACCCAACACTCAGGTTAAAGAACTCGCTCTGCTCATTCTCCACACGTACTGCCGCCTTTGCACCCTCATACATGCTCTTCACTGCTTTCAGCAACTTGCCATCTACTCTGTATATTCAAAGTACTTTCCACATACCTCTTGTCTTTTAACATCAACAAATTAGGTGAAAAGAATGACAAATCTTCACCTGCTAACCGTGAAAAGGGTATAGGTAAAATATTTGTGCTGAATACATGTAACATCAGGCCAGTAATGATTGCCGAGCGAATGGAAATCCCACAATGCAGTACTTTCATATCCCGGTAACTGCAGAGCACGATCACTGCACAAGAGAACAGGCACTTCATACTTAAAGCCTCCTCATTGAATGTTGGTTTGTTATTATAGTGTTCATTAATTAGGGAACAAAATTAGCTTAAAGTTGCTATGTTTCATAATCAACAATTAAAGGAAACTCACACACACACACACACACACACTCCTTGGTTTCAATAAGTCCTTGCTCATGTGTCCAATAAGGTAAAAAATAACAAAAAATCTATAAATGCCCTATCAACTATCTACCAGAAAATGACCCATCTCCCCATAATTATTGAACAAAGTTCACTTGAAGTTGCTATGCTTTATTATTAAGTTGTAAATCACACAAACCTGGAGCATAATTGCTTCTCCTTACAGTGGTTTCATTTTAAGGTGGTTTTTAAAGCTTGATGGAGGTATAGGGAATAAACTAAAAAAGTAAAAAAAGATATATAAATGAGCAAATAAATACACCCATTCCCTCTTAATGAAGTTTTAAAAATAACACCACTCAAAATGAGGTAACTTGAAGTGAGCAGTGTCTGTACAGTAGATGATCAATACAATAATGTTCCTATATCATACAAAATCTGTGTGTAGAGATGAACCCAGGTACCTTGGTGATGTATTTACACCACGAAGGGAGCCAGATCAGAACGGCCACTATCATAAAACAGCAACAACCAAAATGGCCACAGTACCTGACCTCTTACATTTGGAAACCCATTAACGCCATCAGACAGTACACTAGGACCATACGGCTGGGAGAGTGTAGATAGCAGAGAAGGGGTGTTGTAGAAAGAGGAAGCAGTTGGCAGGCTTTGGTATGTGTGTTAATAGTCTGTATACGTCGTCGAGGTGTCCCCCCACTGGGTGCGAACATGATATACATGTTAGGACGTACACGGCTGTCTACTGTTAGGTTAGGTTTTGGTTTAGTCAGCTTAGGTTAGGGTCGTGCTATATCACCCCTGGAACCAGACATATTCCGACCTAAATTTGTTCCATCAGTTACATTAAGAGAAAAGCAGAAAGGAATAGCCTTTCACACTGCCACACCAGATAAATATTAAACATAATTTAGTGTTGTAGTTAGAATGGTTGACCCAAAATGTAAGGTAATGCAACGGGTTATTCCATGTCGTTTTTAGTCTGATGTAACCGATTGAACAATTTGTGTCCGCATATGTTCGATTACGGGCTTGGTGTAGCGCGAGCCTTAGGAGACTGTGGTTATTTTGGTGGTGGCTGTTTAGAAGTGTGGCTGTTATGATATGAAACCCTGCAAAGACTAGCAAAATATGGCTTGGCAAGAGGTCCGTGGGAGAGGCGGGCGGGGAGAACTCTTTCCTATCCATCCTCAAACTTACTTAGAACTAACCCCCACAAGTCCAATGAATGGAGGTGAGGGTGGCACAAAGATATACTCATCCTCCAGAAAAATGAATACCATAATGTAATATAAACTTCTAGGCTCATAATGCCAAAGATAAGAATGATTCTGTACAGTTGCTCACATAAGATCTGTTAATAAATCATCTAATATCAATCAATTTACTACTCCAAACATACCCTTGCAATCCAATGCTTCAAAATCCAGCACAAACCTTTGACTATCCAGCTACAAACTATCAATGTCAAAGTCAAGTATGATACAATAATGAAGTCAAGGGGAGATGGGTCGTTTTCTGGTCCCCTTTCTCCCTCGTGTTAAGCCTAGTTGTTTTGAGATTATAAGACGTTCAGCCCATTAGTTTGGCGATTTTAACGTTTGGCCGGGACTTTTTTCTACCGAAAAATTTAAAACCAATTCTTGAAGGGGGGTCTAGGGGGTGTTTTTCTAAGATTGATGTTGGTATAGCCAGAAAATAAGAAATAAATTAATAAATTAATTGATAGACCAAACAAACAGCCCATCTCCCCTTAATCAATACCAATTCAAACTTTGCCATTCAATTTACAATATCAATTATTTTCAACAGTTCATGTACAGTTGGCCACATAAGTTCTGCTCCTCGCCGTGATCTTATTTATGAAAGTAAAATTAATATCATGATTAGTGTGGCTTCATTTAATTACCAGTGGACTAATCAGATAAGTTAACCACAGCATAAGAAACTACACTCGTAATTCAATCATGTGCATTATAGTTCCATGTATAAGATCACGGAGAGGAGAACGGAACTTAATTATTCTGCGAGTTTTACAATTTAATTATCAGGCCAACTGTACATATATTGCAAGCTCTATGCAGTATACCTCAACAAATCAGTCATCTTCTCTTTCAAAATTACCTGAACAATGCAAGTGTCTTTCAAATTTCAAATATGTGTAAAATGTGCACCCTAGAATGTTCAATTAAGGGAGCCCAACTCGCTTTTTTTTCTCTCTCTCTGTGGGTTGTATTCATGCGGCCCCATTCAGCCTACTGTTTTAAGATGATAACTACTGGTTGACTTGTCCGGGAACCCTAAATACATTTTATTAATATCAACATGAAATACTTCACAACACTGCTATAAACAAGGTGTCAACAATTTCAACTTAATACTGACAATGGTGGAAACATATTCTAAATCTTACAATATGACAAAGTAGAATATACATGAATTAAATACAATTACAAAGTCATACTGCACAATATTGGGTAAGGGTTGTGTTATAAGGCCAAATCAGACGTGAACGTGAGAAGTGATGCACCAGATAACGCAACCTTTAATTAAGGGGCCCTCACACAGTCAGGAGTGCGAGCTAGAGTCACTAGGAGTAGAGGAAATTTCGGACTCGCGGGCCTATTCGCGGTGAAAATCGATGACTCCTAGTGACTAGCAACTCCTGTTAGACTCCCACTCGCTCGCGGTGAAAATCGATGACTCCTAGTGACTCTAGCAACTCCTGTTAGACTCCCACTCGCTCGCGGTGAAAATCGATGACTCCTAGTGACTCTAGCGACTCCTGTTAGACTCCCACTAGCTCGCACTCGACTGTGTGAGGGCCCCTTTACCCACTGCTGTACTTCTCTTTCCAGTCTCATCTAATACTCAACCCATTAGGCATGAATATACGAGGACACCGGGGTAGAGACGTCCCTCCATTAAAAAACAATTCATAAAGCACCTTTTCTGCTGTAGAACTTCACCCTATACCCTGTACACACTTCTCAAGTAGAGATAATTACTGTAATTCCTGGCATTAAAGACAAATGAACCCATACCTGTACCAAGGGACATAATTTTCATCATATTCTGGCAACTATTAGACTATTTTATTCAGCTTAGGAAAGACCTTTGGCAATAATAAGGCTTCAAACTATCTCGACCAACCCTTTTAGCTACCACAGATCCTTCCTAAGCTGTATAATATTGTCTAAATATAGCTAGAATATAATATAACACACATCGCTGGTACTCAAAGGGTTATATTCCAATTAATATAGCCCCCTAAATCACCTCCCATTATGTACCTGAGCATTAAGTCATACAGTATTTGAATTTTTACGGCCAAATTTGGGGGCGTGTCTATACTGTTTTTTTTCCATCTGATGGTAAATTGCTATCTCTCCACTCTGATTACTACTTTATTATCATGATTTTGTAGCGAAATATGTTGCTAATTATGAAAACTTGGCAATATTATGACGCACAGACATAGCAGTACAGTATCATAGTTTTCAAATAAGAATCAATAAATCAGATGCGAAGGGATTCAATTTACCATCAGCTGGAAAAAAATCAACTATAGTAACTAATATCGTTCTCAACACCAATAACACTATGCAATTAATGAAAGCAAAATTATGATCCTCCGGGGATTCGAACCCAGGATACCACATACAGAAGTTACACGCCTTAACCCTTATACCACCTCATATATGCAGAAAAATACGGTACACCACATATCTCGGTATAATCCTGTGTAGCGGACCCCGGGGAGACTTGTTCTTAGGCTATATCTCAAAAATTTGGTAATGTTACAATATACTTTTACATTTTACATTAATAAATAGGCCTAGTCCACTAATATACTACAGTAATTAGGTTAGTCCAGGTTAGGTTTTGGTTAGGTTAGGTTAAAGATATTGTTCAATGTTTCTTAATAAATAGGCATCTGAAAAACGGTTCTACCCGCTACACAGGACCTTAGCCTCTCTCCTCATGATGTAAGGGGTTATCACACTACGCTTCATAAACCCATTCACTACCGGTGTCGTCATTTAGTCTGGCTACAATTAGAAAATTTTATTCAGTTTAAAAAGGGCCTACAGCAATTAACAGGTGTCGTACTATCTCACTTAACCCTTTTTGCTACCAGAGATCCTTTTTAACACTTTGGATGTGGGCATATTTCTGCCATATTAGGGCTCATTCAGGCACTCCTGATTGATTAGGCAAGTGTCTGAATGAAATGAAATGTATTCAGCCAAAAACTAGAAGAAAGTAGCTTCAAAATTACACCAAAACGAGCTTCATAGCTCGTGGGCTTCACCCGCAGCGCTACCATAAACATTCGCTAAAATGAGCAATTATCGCTAATATTGCGCTACATTTGCCTTTGGCAGCGCTGTATATCTCGCGAGAGCATGACTCAGTCCTCAGTGCCGCGGCCGGCTGGCTGGAGGAAGGACGTGTGGCCTGTCGCGCTCCTGCTCCCTCGCACTCGATTCTACAGGCTTTAAAAGCCTGTAAATTGCCATGATGTTCCGGAATGTCTCCCGCCGGCAATAGGTTAAACTGCACAAAATCGTCTAGATATAGCTAAACTACAAATTACGAAGAAGTCGGTGGTACACGTCCTGTATGTTGTGTTTATAAAGACCCGTAACATCCTGGCATCTGTAGCTGAACCCTTTCAAGCAAATGATGACAATTTATGTTATATTCTAGCTACCCCCTGACGATTCTATTCAACTGAGGATGGACCTGTTAAAGTTAGAGGTAAATGAGATCATCTTCAACCATTATATTTCTAAACGTCCTTCCACAATTAATTACAATGCTCTGGTAGTAGCAGTAATAAAGTAAAGAAATCATCGGTTTATTAAAGGGGTTAATACGACCTGAGAACATTTATCAAAAAGTAACGTTAGCAGGGCGTAAAAAGTAAAATTTGCTGATAAAGAAAAAAATTAAACATATCCCAGGCTTCAAGTACAAGTGTAAGTCTAGCTTAACCCATTTTTATGTACAGACAATTAGACAAAAACTGTAGTTTTATGGATCAATCAGTCTTTAAAGTATGTATCCAGAAGTATTTGGTCTTTCACCAAACAGATATTATTGTCAGCTATTGTCATTATTTTCATCAAATAGTCAGAAGTTGTAATGTGATATGATGACTCCATAAAAATCTTTAATAATGTTTTAATTATTATTATTAGCTTAATTGGTTCATAACACCACATTGATAATTTTCTAATACTTCTTAGTCTACTTGATTCTCTAACATAGTTTCTTATTTTGGCATAGTGATATAGCAATCTCTCCAACTGCCACCTTGGTGGTGCAGTAAGCTTCTGTACCAGTGGACCACTGGTTCCTCTCTTCAGAACACTGGTAAAATTGCCATCCAGGTGAGGGACTGCTCTGGGTCTACTCCTTCAGTGGTCTAAAGCCTAGTTCACACGAGCCATTTTCCGTGCCGTTTCTCGGCCCGTACACAAAATTGTGAAGTCAGAGTGACGTCACTTACAGACATGCTAGCCGTACGTAGTGTGAACCGGGAAGCCGTCTACCAAAATCCGGACCGGACAAAAGGATGGATTCGATATATCCTTTTCAAGTCCGGACAAGAAGTCCGTTCCGTACTTTGAACATTGAAGTGAAATGTGTGTAACATTTTTATGCCAATTTCCATTCCATTATAGTAAATATCGCATAACAATATACGCTATATGTATAATTTTAATGGCAAGGCAAATATTAAGGCAGCTTAATACGTTAACCTATTGATCGTGTACCTGGCAGCCGTCGAGACACCACCAAAATCAACACGTTGTACTGCTTCGCGCGCCTACAGATACAGAAAATAAACACCTAGATTATAACTACAGAACATGTTTCTCCAATAAAATCTGGATTCCCTTCTACAGTACATATAATTAGTCTATGTTCAGGTACCGTTGCCCACATAAGTTGTTTCTAATCGTGATCTGATGTATGAATGTAAATTATATAGTAGGCCTATACCAATGAATTGCGAGTGCGGTTTCTTTTAATTATCAGTTTACTAATCATATGAATTAACCACTATACACTCTTAATTCAATGATGCGCAATATATTCCCATTAACATGGTCACGGAGAGGAAAAGAACTTATATAAATATGTGGGCAACTGCAGGCTACGTGATAGCTTGGTATTGATATATTTTCCTAGTTAATATGCATTGAATTACAATGGTGGTTCATCTTCGTTCAAAATTAGGAAATAAAAACCAAGAAAGATAGTTTCTCAGTCCATTTTGACAATCGTCTAGTAGTAGTTTACCTTACGCCAGAAAAGTATACGTTCCGTACCCCAGAGTCCGGCCCGCACTCTGGAATGCAGCCCGCACTTCGTTTCAACTTTAGTTTTCCAGGTCCGATTTTCGTAGGTGACGTCACAGGCCCGAAAACGGACCCGCAAAAGACGGCTCATGTGAACCGGGCTTTAATCCTCATAGTGGAAATGGCACTGTGGAATGGGCGGTGGGGGTATATCTGGGAGACTGAAAGCGGTTTCAGTTATGGCCATCCCTTTTGGGGAGCTTCCTTTGGAACCAAGGCATCAAACTTATGCATTGTTTTTTCCACCAACCAACTTCACCTCTAAACTCAATTAATGAAATCAACAAATATCTTCATGTCTGTAGTAGCCAGGGCCCGGATACGCAAAGGTATCAGAAGTTACAACGTAGCGAGTAATAAATTTAAAACGTTTCAGGGTAAAACATCTTACATTTATGAGCTAGAATTTCCAGCTTATTACGGTACTTACAATATCATAATTTACTCAATTATTATAAATGTCACTCCCACATATGTGAGCATCTTCCTATTCAAATGCAAACAAATCATAAAATTACACACTGGAATTAGTTTCAGAAATAACATATGTAACTTTTTCAAAACGAGTATGCCAAATTTTGCTTTGTATTAGCTAACTCCAGATGATTTGATTCAGCTTAGGAAGGACATTAAAAGAATCGAAAGGTTAAAGACTACTTAAAATATCCCTTTAATGCTGACAAATCTTTACTAAGTTGCATCATATCATCTGGATTTAGCTACATTACAGTAAATATCAGCGTAATCAGATTTAGGCAAAGATAAATCAGGCACGTCTTTACCCATCTGACTGAAAAGGCTTAGCATCACTGTTTATGTCTTACATCGATTTAACTAGACACACAAATTATGTCTACAATAACGTCTTTGTGCATATACGCTCCCCTTGCATACAAAAAACAACTGCATAATACTGAACTCCATGGCTTCCATTATATCTTAGTCTCAAATACATAAAAGGATTTCCCTCCAACATTACCACACAAAATATCAAATGACGCAGTGAAGAAGCATTGCAGTCGGGAGACTATATTTTGGCTTACCATGCTTCAACCTTACCATTGAGAGAAAGAGAAGAAAATTTAGTTTATACCCATCTGTAGCACCGACATCTATTAAACTTTATTCTGGCTACTATCAGAAGCTTTCATTCAGTTTAAAAATGGGCCTCCAGCAATTATCAGGCTTAAAGAGAGAGAGGAGCTATTTTTCAACAGTTCCTTCTCTCTCTCTCAGGCTTCGAACTATCTCGCTTAACCATTTTTACTACCACAGATCCTTCTTAAACTGCACAAAATCATCTACATATACCTGGAATAAAATAAAAAGAAGTCACCAGTACAGAAAGGGTTAACCAGATCAGGGAGTTTTAGGGTAGACTAGCAGATTTGTACCTATATACAATACAGTGTGTGTTCATTGTTTTATGTTATGTTGTCCCTATTCGGGCTCTGTCTTGAGTCGGCCACCCCCCACACCGAATGATTAAATTAACTGCTTAATCACAATTTAATTTTGTTTAGCACCATAAATAAGGAGTAGGTTCAGGAACATAGGTAGGTGTTCATATGTAGGAAGCCAATAACCAGAGCTTTGTATTTGTGCTAGGTATTGTAGGTATTCTGCATTACTTTTTGGCTTACAGACAAATTACCCAGTACCTAATAAAAGCTAGTGTACGGTCGAGGTTAATAAGTGTTGTCATATATTTCACAAAGTTTCGGACATTGACTAATACTCTGAGGGATAAGCACTTTTCCCAGTCTCTATAAAGATACCAATAACACTTTTTGAGCGTAAACCGCTGGAATCTATGACAACACTTAATACTCCCGATTGTACAGTATACTATAGTCATATGAGACCGTACTTCGCATCAGAAGATTCAATAGTGCTTAACTATTCAAAGATCTTGAAGTTATAATCTTCATTTACAGTAACTCCACATATATCAGCCACAACAGATAAGTACCTGTAATTCAATTATATATTTTTTAAAGATAGTAACTTATTCAATTATTGTGTTCTTTTATTTATATTATGTTAAAGTGTTGTTTCTACATAGCGATTTTGATCAGTTCTTTTGTCTTTTTACTGTGTTCGTCTAAGTTTTGGTTTGTTTATTTTGCAAGTTTTACATTATAAACCTACCTCTCTCTCTTGGTTAAACCTCTGATAACTGCAATGCTCCTTCACCATACCAAACCAACACTTCTTACAAATAACACAAAATATAAATACCAAGTACTGTACCTTTAAAAAAATTGCATTCAATAAATAGAACATGTGCGAGTGGAAACAAATATGCAAGCATGTCATCACAGCTAAAAAAAAAAAAAGGTCAAATAGAACTTAAATATCCTCATCACAGCTCAGAAAAAGGTCAAATAGAACTTAAATATCCTCATCACAGCTCAGAAAAAGGTCAAATAGAACTTAAATATCCGTACCCGATATCAGATTACGTGTACAGTACAGTAAAAATCAAGAGTTCGCCTAAAACTTTGAGGATAAATTGTGCGACATATAGCGAAAGTGACATAACCCGTACAATCCCAGCGCAGTAGATAAATAATTCCCCAGTCCCAGCAAGCAGTCCGTAATATATGGTCCTTATAACTGCCAGTATCAGGCAGTGGCTGGTACCATGACTTGTAAACACTGTTCTAAGGAATTGGCAACATTTCTTAGGTTGGCTGCAAGCTTCCACAGGCTGTCTGGGTCACTGTTTCATCAATTTTAGATGTGGGAGGTTGTTATATCTTGCCTCTGAAACCATTTAGGCCACATTGCTTGGTACTGGGGGGTACATTTATGGTAGTACCATATGGTATAGTAGGGCTTAAGGGGGTAGTGCTTGGTTTTTGGTCTATTTATTTATTTAGTAATATATTTTTGAGTTTCCTCGCTAGACCTCCATCAAGCTTAAAAAAACACCCCCTAGACCACCTTTCAAGATAAATTTATAAATTTCCCGGCCACGGCCGGTTCTTTCTAAAATAAGACGTTCGCTATCCCTCGCTAGGAAAAAATAGACACCTAAAGGACACAAAAAGGTCTTAACAATGACAACAAAATAAGGCGAAAGGTCTCAAATTCGCCAAACCAACGGAACGAACGTCTTAAAACCTCAAAACAAATACGCTAAACATGAGGGAGAAGGGGGTCCAGAAAAAGCGAGTACTACCCCCTTAACTTGACACTTCTAAGACTTGAAATAAAGAGCACTATACCCTGTTCCAAATAAGTTGGCTAAAACTCTTGAACATTAAACCTCTATAACTGGCAAACGACTAGAGTAATCGAGCTAATATTTCTACCATGTGAGAAGGACCAGCCAGAGAACAGTTGTGGAAATGTACAGCCCATTTGCTCTAGCCCTTTTTGAGTTAGAGTTTAGAGTTTACTATTTCAAGGCCCACCTACAGTATTTAGAACAGAGTATAGTCACAAGCTATTATATAAAAAGACGGCCAAGGAAAAGTGATGATTTAAATTGACCACTTGCAAGTTTTAGGCTATAAGGAAGTTGGAGTTTTTTACATTGATATTTAGCAGAATTACCAGCTAAAATGCAGTTATAAATACATACAACTAAATTCAACATACGTTTGATCCATTAGACATCTACTTTATTATTGTACTGTATTTCTGTTTAATATCTCTGTTTACGGCACCAACTTCCTTATAGCGTGAAACTCGCAAGTGGTTAATTGAAACCGTTTACAAGCAAGATTGTTGGCGAATTATTGATTTCTTCAGTACCGTAAAACACATTAACCCCTTCTGTACCGGTGATTTACTTTTCATTATATTCTGGCAACTATTAGACTATTATGTACAGCTTAGGAAGGACGTGTACTCATTAGACTGGCAACTATTAGACGATTATATACAGTTTAGGGAGGACGTGTACTCATTAGACGGCTAGACTATCTCGATTCATCCTTTTAACCACCATATATCCTTCGTAAGCTTCATAAAATCGTCCAAATGTAGCTGAAATCAAATAAAAAAAGACTTAACCGGTATAGAAGAGGTTAAGTAATTTATTTAGTTCACAATAATATTGGGAACTCAGACAAAACACGACAATAACCTGTTCCATTAGACAACGTTAATTTATCCTGGCTACTTCCAGATGATTTTGTTCAGGTAAAGAAGGACCTCCTTTCAGAATCCGGGGGATTAAAATGTGATTGGTGTGTGTGTGTATTTACCTATTTGCCTATTTGTAGTTTACAGGAATTGAGCAGCGCTCGTGTTGTCCTGTCTTAGTTACTTTATAATCAATCCATTTTACTTAGACAAGTATCGTAATGGATATTCCCAGTTCCCAGTATTTTGGACTAACATATCATAACTTATGTTGCCCTATTTCCATATTTACTTTTATCCAACCTAGATTTGAACATGTTAATGTTCCTCGCTCTCACCACCTCCTCCTCCAAGTTGTTCCAAGTCTCTATACTCCTATATGGGAAGCTGAATTTCTTTGTGTCCTTACGACATCTGCCCTTCCTCAGCTTAAACTCGTGCCCTCTTGTCCTTCCATTATCCCTCACGAATAGATCTTCCCTATCTACTCGTTCCAAACTTTTTACTCCCTTGAACATCGTTATTAAGTCGCCTCGTTCCCTTCTCTCTTTCAAGGTAGGCAGTTGTAGTGTCTTAAGTCTTTCCTCATATGTCAACTCCTTCAATCTTGGGATCATCTTCGTTGCTATCCTTTGGACTTTCTCTAATTTGTTTATATGTTTTTTCAAATGTGGTGACCATATCACTGCTGCATATTCTAATCTTGGTCTTATCATAGTCATTATCAATTTTCTTAACATTTCTTCATCCAAATAGTTAAATGCCACTCTCATATTGGTTATTATTCCATATGCTCCTCCAATGATCATGTTAATATGCTTCTCCGGGGATAGATCATCTTGTATTATCACTCCAAGGTCCTTCTCATGCCGTGTTTTGCCGATTATTTCAGTTCCTAATTTGTACACCCAGCTTGGCCTTATCTCACTTGTTCCCACTTCCAAAACATGACACTTTTCTGCATTGAAACTCATTTTCCAGGTTTGGCTCCATCTGTGCAACTCATCTAGGTCCTTTTGAAGATCCTGACAACTTTCTATACAGGTGACATTCTTCATGATCTTAGCGTCATCCGCAAACATATTCATATGACTATTCAAGTTTTCTGGCATGTCGTTTACATAAAGTAGGAACATTATCGGACCCAACACTGATCCCTGTGGTACTCCGCTCGTCACACTCCTCCACTGTGAATATTCGTCTCGTATCGTGGTCCTCATTTCTCTTCCTATTAAAAAGTTTTCCATCCATTTTAACATCCTACCATGTACACCTCCAACAACCTGCAATTTCCACAATAACCTTTTGTGAGGCACCCTGTCAAAGGCCTTTTTCAGGTCCAGGTAAACACAGTCAACCCATCCCTCTCTCTCCTGTGTAACATCTACAACTCTGCTATAAAAGCTTAATAAATTAGATACACAAGATCTCCCTTCCCTGAATCCAAATTGTTTCTCGCTAAGCACCCCCTGTCCCTCAATGAAGTGTGTCCACTTTTTCCTTATAATTTTCTCACAAATTTTACAAACAATGCTGGTGAGGGACACCGGTCTGTAGTTAAGCGGATTTTCTCTGTCTCCTCCTTTGTAAATTGGTACTATGTTAGCTCTCTTCCATTCCACTGGCAGGTCTCCCTCATTCAGTGAAGATTTGATGATTTCATAGATTGGTTCCACTAACTCTTCCGCACATTCTTTGAGGATCCATCCAGCCACTCCATCTGGTCCCATTGATTTCCTCACGTCCAAATCCTGCATCAATTTCAGCACTTCACTTTTTGTCACTTTCATTTCAGGCATCTGTGGTGTTCTCATTTCTCTATTAGGTTCTATAAACTCCTCCTCTTTTACAAACACTGACTGAAGCTTTTCATTCATAACTTCACACAATTCTTTATCTTTCTCATAGCTGTTTGTTCCAACTCTTAGTCTGACAATACCTTCTTTTGTTTTTATTTTTCCATTTACAAATCTATAAAATAGTTTTGGCTCATTTTTGCACTTCTCTACAATATTCCTTTCATATTTATATTGTTCCTCGCGTCGTATCTTTACGTATTCATTTCTTTTCTCCTTGTACTTATTCCAGTTATTTTCACTATGTCTCTTCCGTGCTATATTCCAGGCTCGGTTTCTTCTATCCTGTGCCTTACTACATCTTATATTAAACTATTCTTTTTCCTTCTTTACCCCTGATTGGAACCTTGGGACATATTTATGTATCCCTTCTTCATATACTTTCAGGAAAAGTCTATATTTGTCTTGAACCATTTCCAGGCTTTCTAGTTCCTTCCAATTTATACTTTGGAAATAATGTTTCAATGATTTAAAATCAGTTTTAGCATAATTGTATCTATTTATTTTATGTCCTTCCTTTCTCTCCTCAGTGTGTGTGTGTGTGTGTGTGTGTGTGTGTGTGTGTGTGTGTGTGTGTGTGTGTGTGTGTGTGTGTGTGTGTGTGTGTGTGTGTGTGTGTGTGTGTGTGTGTGTGTGTGTGTGTGTGTGTGTGTGTGTGTGTGTGTGTGTGTGTGTGTGTGTGTGTGTGTGTGTGTGTGTGTGTGTGTGTGTGTGTGTGTGTGTGTGTGTGTGTGTGTGTGTGTGTATTATACAGGAGTTGAGCTTTTTAGGCTCGTATTGTCCCGCTTCCTGAGTTACAATTATCTAACTTTGCCTTAAAAATATGAATGTTTTTGGCACACACCACTTCCTCTTCCAACTGATTCCATTTACTTATACTTCTGTAAGGGAAACTATACTTTCTCACATCTCCTTTACATCTTCCTTTCATTAGCTTATATCTATGCCCCCTAGTTCTACCATTATCTTTCACAATATAACCCTTCTTGTCCACCTTTTCGAGTCCTCTCACACATTTGTACATCATAATCATATCGCCTCTCTCCCTCCTATCCATTAGAGATGGTAAATCTAATTTCTTTAATCTCTCCTCATATGGTAATTCTCTCAGTTCTGGTATCATCCTAGTTGCAGCTCTCTGAACCTTCTCCAACTTCTTTATATGCTTTTTTAGATGTGGTGCCCACACCACTGCCGCATACTCCAGTCTTGGTCTCACCAATGTTTTTATTATTTTCTCCAGCATCTCCTCGTTTATATAGTTAAATGCTATTTTTATTCTGTTTAGCAGTCCATATGTTTCTCCCACTATCTTATTAATATGATTCTCAGGTGAAAGATCACTCCTAACAGTTATCCCTAAGTCCTTTTCTTTCTCTGATGGGTTAATAGTGTTTTCTCCTAACTTATATTCCATATGTGGCCTTCTTTTACTTACTCCCATTTCCACTACATGACATTTATTTGTGTTAAATTCCATTTTCCACTTCTTGCTCCATTGATCTATCCTATCCAAATCCCTCTGCAATTCCCTACCACTGTTTTCATCTTCTATATGCTTCATGATCTTGGCATCATCTGCAAACATATTCATATATGCACTTATATCCTTTGGCATGTCGTTAATGTATATTAGAAACATTATGGGAGCCAGCACCGCTCCCTGCGGAACTCCACTTGTGACATCTTTCCACGTAGAAAATTTATCTCTGATAGTAGTCCTCATCTGTCTCCCTGAAAGATAGTCCTCCATCCAATTTAACAAACTACCCTGAATCCCTCCATACTCTTTTAATTTCCACTTCAGCCTGCTATGCGATACTCTGTCAAAAGCTTTCTTCATGTCAATATATACGCAATCCACCCATCCATCTCTCTCTTGTAATATGTCAACCACTCTGTCATAAAAACTGAGTAGATTTGTAACACATGAGGTACCCTCCCTGAATCCAAATTGCCTGTTAGATAGTAGATTATTCTTTTCCAAGTAAATCCTCCATCTTTTCTTAATTATTTTCTCACAGATTTTGCACACTATACTAGTAAGTGACACAGGTCGATAATTCAATGGATGTTCCCTGTTCTCACCTTTATAAATCGGTACAATGTTGGCTCTCTTCCAGTCCATTGGTAATTTTCCCACTTCCAGAGAGTATTTCATTATCTCATTTAAGGGTTTCACTAGTTCGTCAGCACATTCTTTCAAAATCCATCCCGCTACATTGTCAGGTCCCACTGCTTTTTTCACATCTAGTCCTTTCATTATTTCTACTAGCTCCTCTGGGAGAAAATTAATCTCTCCCAGTTTATCACCAATTTCACCTACCGGTACTTCTTCAAAGTTATCACCTTTAGTATATACTGAGTGTAGTGTATTGTTCATAATTTCACACATATTCTGGTCGTCATCATAAGTGGTCCCTTCAACCTTCAACCTCACTATTCTATCCCTTACCTTCATTTTACTATTTATAAACCTATAGAACAGCTTAGGATCACTCTTACATTTTTTCACAATGTTCTTCTCATATTCTCTGGCTTCTTGTCTCCTGATTGCAGCATATACATTTCTTAATCTCTTGTATCTGTTCCAAGTTTCTCTATTACACCTTTTTCTAGCTGCCTTCCATGCTTGGTCTCTCTTTTCCTTGGCTTTCCTACATTTTTCATTGAACCAATCCTTTACCTTCGCTGACCTATTACCTTGTTTAGGAACATATTTATTAACTCCTTCATATATTGTTTTAAATACTCCACACTTCTCGTCTACACTATTTCTCTGATGTATTTCACTCCAGTCAACATCTCTAAAGTATTGTCTCAGTGATTGGTAGTCTCCTTTTGCATAGTCAAACCTAGTTTCCTTGTGCTCCTCCCTCTCCTCCATATTGGAATAACCCAATAGGATTTCTATATCCATTACAACGTGATCGCTCTTGCCTAAAGGTGGTAAGTATTTTATATCAGAAATTACATCTGGGTCTCTAGTAAACATTAGGTCCAATCTGGATGCTTCATCATTTCCCCTTCTTCTTGTATTTTCCTTTATATTTTGCACCAATAAATTTTCTGTTACCATATCCAGTAACCTATACCCCCACGAGTTCACGTTGCTACCAGCTTCTCTCTGCTCCCAATCCACCTCTTTACAGTTGAAGTCCCCTACTATAATTAATTCATTATTTCTACGAGTTAATTTTTCAATACAAATAATCATCTCATCTTTGATAAATTTGTATTCCTCCTCTTCCCAAGCTCCTGTGTAGGGCGGCATGTAGGCCACTACAATATCCGCCTTTTGATTGTCATCATCTATCAATTCTACTGCTAATATTTCCGCTTTACTATTATTCAGATCAATCATTCTGGTTTTCAATTTATTATGTGTAAGAATTAGCACCCCTCCCCCCATCTTGTCTTCTCTATCCCTTCTCCAGATATTATAGTTGTTCCATCCCATTCCCTCCAAACTTATCCCTTTATTTAGTTTAGTTTCACATAGACACAATATTAAGGGCTCTTCCTGTCTGATGTAATCATTTATTTCTAATTTCTTTGATAGCAGCCCATCCACATTGCTATAGACCATCTTGCACCTGTTGCTTTTACCATTATGATTGATATTCCCTGTCTTTATCCTACCATTTACCCTTCCTGTTGCACCTCTCCCTCCAATCCTTCTTCCTGTACCACCACTTCTTTTCTCCCCCCCTCCGCCCCTATCCTCTCCCCCTTCTTCAGGTACCACTTCCTTACTTTCCCATCCATGTTTCTGTAGAAAAAAAAACCCTTCTCCACTTCTGATCTATTATCGTTCTTTTCTTTGACTTCTCTATTTATTTCTCAAAATTTTTCCCTCTCTTCCGCATTTAGATCTTTCCTTAGTTTAACATTTCTGTATTCCCCCTCCTGACTTAACTTCCAGCTGGATCTGAGTACCTCTTCTGCTACTTTGGTTGACTTAAATCTAATCTTCATTGGCCTCATTTCTCCTTTCTTGTATTTCCCTAGTCTCCAACAATCCTCTACCTCTCTCTTCCATCCCTCCTTATCTTGTCTATCCATCACATCAATCATCTTCTCAACTTTCTTCATCTCCACACCCTTTCTCGTATTTCTATCTAATATTTCCCCTTCTACATCTCCAAACATAATTACACATCTCTTCTTATCAATAATATCACTGACCTGTTTCTCATTTTGTCTGATGGCATTAACTACCCTCTTGTGCAGGTTCTCCTCCTGCTGTCCTTTTTGCTCCTCAATAATTGCTTTTAGTTGTACCTCTGCTTCACCCACTCGATCACCCCAGACATTTTTCATTTGAGATACCTCTTCCTCCATTTTTTGTGTCTTGTCCTGATTTGTTTCCACTCCTTTTTTTAGCCTAGCATTCTCCTCCCTCAATTCACGAATCTCTCTCTCAGCCCTCTCCCTATACCCATCATCTATCTCTTTCACTCTCTCATTTAAATGTTCTTTGTATTCCTTAATCTGTTCTTCACACACACAGTGTGTGTGTGTGTGTGTGTGTGTGTGTGTGTGTACTTACTTACACTAGTTGTACTTACACTAGTTGTATTTGCGGGAGTGAGCATGCTCGTTAATTCCCGCCTCCTAAGATTTGTTTGTGTGTGTGTGTGTGTGTGTACTCACCTAATTGTAGTATACAGGATTTGAGCCTAAGCTCGTGTTGTCCTGTTGTGTGTGTGTGTGTGTGTACAGTACAGTATTTGTATTTACCTATTTGTAGTATACAGGAGTTGAGCTTTTTAGGCTCGTATTGTCCCGCTTCCTGAGTTACAATTATCTAACTTTGCCTTAAAAATATGAATGTTTTTGGCACACACCACTTCCTCTTCCAACTGATTCCACTTACTTATACTTCTGTAAGGGAAACTATACTTTCTCACATCTCCTTTACATCTTCCTTTCATTAGTTTATATCTATGCCCCCTAGTTCTACCATTATCTTTCACAATATAACCCTTCTTGTCCACCTTTTCGAGTCCTCTCACACATTTGTACATCATAATCATATCGCCTCTCTCCCTCCTATCCATTAGAGATGGTAAATCTAATTTCTTTAATCTCTCCTCATATGGTAATTCTCTCAGTTCTGGTATCATCCTAGTTGCAGCTCTCTGAACCTTCTCCAGCTTCTTTATATGCTTTTTTAGATGTGGTGCCCACACCACTGCCGCATACTCCAGTCTTGGTCTCACCAATGTTTTTATTATTTTCTCCAGCATCTCCTCGTTTATATAGTTAAAGGCTATTTTTATTCTGTTTAGCAGTCCATATGTTTCTCCCACTATCTTATTAATATGATTCTCAGGTGAAAGATCACTCCTAACAGTTATCCCTAAGTCCTTTTCTTTCTCTGATGGGTTAATAGTGTTTTCTCCTAACTTATATTCCGTATGAGGCCTTCTTTTACTTACTCCCATTTCCACTACATGACATTTATTTGTGTTAAATTCCATTTTCCACTTCTTGCTCCATTGATCTATCCTATCCAAATCCCTCTGTAATTCCCTACCACTGTTTTCATCTTCTATACGCTTCATGATCTTGGCATCATCTGCAAACATATTCATATATGCATTTATATCCTTTGGCATGTCGTTAATGTATATTAAAAACATTATGGGAGCCAGCACCGCTCCCTGCGGAACTCCACTTGTGACATCTTTCCACGTAGAAAATTTATCTCTGATAGTAGTCCTCATCTGTCTCCCTGAAAGATAGTCCTCCATCCAATTTAACAAACTACCCTGAACCCCTCCATACTCTTTTAATTTCCACTTCAGCCTGCTATGCGATACTCTGTCAAAAGCTTTCTTCATGTAAATATATACGCAATCCACCCATCCATCTCTCTCTTGTAATATGTCAACCACTCTGTCATAAAAACTGAGTAGATTTGTAACACATGAGGTACCCTCCCTGAATCCAAATTGCCTGTTAGATAGTAGATTATTCTTTTCCAAGTAAATCATCCATCTTTTCTTAATTATTTTCTCACAGATTTTGCACACTATACTAGTAAGTGACACAGGTCGATAATTCAATGGATGTTCCCTGTTCCCACCTTTATAAATCGGTACAATGTTGGCTCTCTTCCAGTCCATTGGTAATTTTCCCACTTCCAGAGAGTATTTCATTATCTCATATAAGGGTTTCACTAGTTCGTCAAAAATCATTCTTTCAAAATCCATCCCGCTACATTGTCAGGTCCCACTGCTTTTTTCACATCTAGTCCTTTCATTATTTCTACTAGCTCCTCTGGGAGAAAATTAATCTCTGTGTATTTACCTATTTGTATTTACCTATTTGTAGTTTACAGGAATTGAGCAGCGCTCGTGTTGTCCTGTCTTAGTTACTTTATAATCAATCCATTTTACTTAGACAAGTATCGTAATGGATATTCCCAGTTCCCAGTATTTTGGACTAACATATCATAACTTATGTTGCCCTATTTCCATATTTACTTTTATCCAACCTAGATTTGAACATGTTAATGTTCCTCGCTCTCACCACCTCCTCCTCCAAGTTGTTCCAAGTCTCTATACTCCTATATGGGAAGCTGAATTTCTTTGTGTCCTTACGACATCTGCCCTTCCTCAGCTTAAACTCGTGCCCTCTTGTCCTTCCATTATCCCTCACGAATAGATCTTCCCTATCTACTCGTTCCAAACTTTTTACTCCCTTGAACATCGTTATTAAGTCGCCTCGTTCCCTTCTCTCTTTCAAGGTAGGCAGTTGTAGTGTCTTAAGTCTTTCCTCATATGTCAACTCCTTCAATCTTGGGATCATCTTCGTTGCTATCCTTTGGACTTTCTCTAATTTGTTTATATGTTTTTTCAAATGTGGTGACCATATCACTGCTGCATATTCTAATCTTGGTCTTATCATAGTCATTATCAATTTTCTTAACATTTCTTCATCCAAATAGTTAAATGCCACTCTCATATTGGTTATTATTCCATATGCTCCTCCAATGATCATGTTAATATGCTTCTCCGGGGATAGATCATCTTGTATTATCACTCCAAGGTCCTTCTCATGCCGTGTTTTGCCGATTATTTCAGTTCCTAATTTGTACACCCAGCTTGGCCTTATCTCACTTGTTCCCACTTCCAAAACATGACACTTTTCTGCATTGAAACTCATTTTCCAGGTTTGGCTCCATCTGTGCAACTCATCTAGGTCCTTTTGAAGATCCTGACAACTTTCTATACAGGTGACATTCTTCATGATCTTAGCGTCATCCGCAAACATATTCATATGACTATTCAAGTTTTCTGGCATGTCGTTTACATAAAGTAGGAACATTATCGGACCCAACACTGATCCCTGTGGTACTCCGCTCGTCACACTCCTCCACTGTGAATATTCGTCTCGTATCGTGGTCCTCATTTCTCTTCCTATTAAAAAGTTTTCCATCCATTTTAACATCCTACCATGTACACCTCCAACAACCTGCAATTTCCACAATAACCTTTTGTGAGGCACCCTGTCAAAGGCCTTTTTCAGGTCCAGGTAAACACAGTCAACCCATCCCTCTCTCTCCTGTGTAACATCTACAACTCTGCTATAAAAGCTTAATAAATTAGATACACAAGATCTCCCTTCCCTGAATCCAAATTGTTTCTCGCTAAGCACCCCCTGTCCCTCAATGAAGTGTGTCCACTTTTTCCTTATAATTTTCTCACAAATTTTACAAACAATGCTGGTGAGGGACACCGGTCTGTAGTTAAGCGGATTTTCTCTGTCTCCTCCTTTGTAAATTGGTACTATGTTAGCTCTCTTCCATTCCACTGGCAGGTCTCCCTCATTCAGTGAAGATTTGATGATTTCATAGATTGGTTCCACTAACTCTTCCGCACATTCTTTGAGGATCCATCCAGCCACTCCATCTGGTCCCATTGATTTCCTCACGTCCAAATCCTGCATCAATTTCAGCACTTCACTTTTTGTCACTTTCATTTCAGGCATCTGTGGTGTTCTCATTTCTCTATTAGGTTCTATAAACTCCTCCTCTTTTACAAACACTGACTGAAGCTTTTCATTCATAACTTCACACAATTCTTTATCTTTCTCATAGCTGTTTGTTCCAACTCTTAGTCTGACAATACCTTCTTTTGTTTTTATTTTTCCATTTACAAATCTATAAAATAGTTTTGGCTCATTTTTGCACTTCTCTACAATATTCCTTTCATATTTATATTGTTCCTCGCGTCGTATCTTTACGTATTCATTTCTTTTCTCCTTGTACTTATTCCAGTTATTTTCACTATGTCTCTTCCGTGCTATATTCCAGGCTCGGTTTCTTCTATCCTGTGCCTTACTACATCTTATATTAAACCATTCTTTTTCCTTCTTTACCCCTGATTGGAACCTTGGGACATATTTATGTATCCCTTCTTCATATACTTTCAGGAAAAGTCTATATTTGTCTTGAACCATTTCCAGGCTTTCTAGTTCCTTCCAATTTATACTTTGGAAATAATGTTTCAATGATTTAAAATCAGTTTTAGCATAATTGTATCTATTTATTTTATGTCCTTCCTTTCTCTCCTCATTTTTCCCCAAATCCATCTCCATTTCTAATATCTTGTGATCACTTTTTCCCAAGGGACAACGATAATTTATCTTTCTAACATCATGTGGATCACTGGTGAAGACTAGGTCTAGCCTGGATGGTTCATCCATCCCTCTGATTCGTGTGTTTTCTCTAACATGTTGTGTTAACATGTTTTCTGTTACTAGATTCAATAATTTACTGCCCCAAGATTCATTATTATTTCCCGCATCTAACCCTTCCCAATTGACTTCCTTACAATTGAAATCACCTGTTAATAATAATTTATTTCTCCTATTAAAAAGTATTTTTAGTGCATCTAGAGATTCCGTGATTAGTTGATCATATTTATCCCGCTTCCATGCTCTAGTTTGTGGTGGTATATAAGCCACTGCTATATCAGTTGCTTTGTTGTCCTTGTCTTTTATTGTCACTGCTATAATTTCTGATCTATTATTGCCTAGGTTAATCTCACTTGCTTCTATATTTCTGTCAGTCATTATTAACACTCCACCGCCCACTTTTCCTTCTCTATCTTTTCTCCACACATTGTACCCTTCCCATCCCAACACTCCCAATTCAGTACCACCTCTCAACTTTGTTTCTGCTAAGCACATAATATGTGGTTTATATTTCTCAATATAGTCATTCAATTCTAATTTCTTAGACAGCAAGCCATCCACATTACTATACATCAGCTTCATTTCCCCCCTTCTTACACCTTTCTTTTTTTCTCTTTCCCTAATATTCCCAGACTCTACTCCCCCCCCGCTTCCACTCCACCTTCTCTCCCTTGCTCCCCCGTGCTCTCCACCTGCCCTGTTCCTCTCACTTGTTCCTGGTTTACACCAGTCTCTCCCTCCTGTCCTTCGGTACTGGTACTCGCTTCCCCTGTCCGACCGTTCATCCCTAAGTTCTCTGTTTGCCCCTCCGTCTTCCTCTGTGGGCTTTTGATGAACCATTTCCTCTTCTTCGTTCCTACCAGTCTCCAATAAAAAAAATCCACTTCTTGTTCTGTTCTTTTGGCATTCAATTCCTTCACCTCATCCCTCAAACTTTTCATTTTGTTTCTTTCATCTAAGTCCAAGTCTTTTTCGATGTAAATATGCTTCAGACAATCCTTATCTTTCAACCTCCATTTATTATTCATGATTTCCTCTACTATTCCTACTGTGCGAAACTGCACTTTCATTGGCCTAGACAAGCTAGACTCTTGTTTATATTTTCCAATTCTATGCATGTCTTCAATTTCATTCTCCCACTCTCTCACACCCTCGTCCACTACCTGTAGAATCTCCCTCACTCGGTCTCTCTCTATCCTACTTCTCTCCTCTCTCTTTACATTGTGTTTCTCCTTATCTCCTCTTATCACAATACATTTCTTTCTTCCAGCAGTCTCCCTCACTAGATTTTCCTTCTGTCTAATTACCTTAACTACATCCTTTTCAAAGTTACCTCCCTGCCTATGTATCTGTTGCTCCTTTACTATCTCCGAAAATTTCAAATTCCTTACCTCCTCGTTCTTTTGAAATTCATCCTTCTTTAATTCAACATCCTTCATATCTTTCTTCATCCTGTCCATTTCTTCCTGCATTTCGCTAATACAAACCCTTAACACGTAATTCTCATCCTTCAAAATACCAATTTGGTTTGCCATTCTTTTTTCTCTTCGTTCATAATCTAAGCTTTTTGTCTCCTGTTCCCTAGCTTCCGCTCCAGTTTATTCAACCTCACCGCAAATGCAGATATTGCTACTCCCTCCTCTGAGAACCCTGAAATATCAAATACCTCATGATCACGATCATAAGGATCTCTGGTTACCCTGCTTGGGGGCAGGCTGAGCCGGTTCCTCCCACCGCTGGCCATACTGCCAGCTTGGCCTTTGTTTACACCTGTTCGGCTCCACAAGTTTCGGTGGGAATATCCATTACTTTTTTTTTTCCTACTCAAATCAAACTCAACTCTCACCTGTTTTAACTAGGGAGTATATTCACTAATTGCATTTAAATTATAATTAATAAACAAAAGGACAACACATATGAACGCTACAAAAATACCAAACCACCAAACAGGCGCTGGCTGAATCAGCTGTCTCAAGCACGTCCGCCCTCCACCACGGTCTGACTGTGACTGTGTGTGTGTGTGTGTGTGTGTGTGTGTGTGTGTGTGTGTGTGTGTGTGTGTGTGTTTACCTATTTGTATTTACCTATTTGTAGTTTACAGGAATTGAGCAGCGCTCGTGTTGTCCTGTCTTAGTTACTTTATAATCAATCCATTTTACTTAGACAAGTATCGTAATGGATATTCCCAGTTCCCAGTATTTTGGACTAACATATCATAACTTATGTTGCCCTATTTCCATATTTACTTTTATCCAACCTAGATTTGAACATGTTAATGTTCCTCGCTCTCACCACCTCCTCCTCCAAGTTGTTCCAAGTCTCTATACTCCTATATGGGAAGCTGAATTTCTTTGTGTCCTTACGACATCTGCCCTTCCTCAGCTTAAACTCGTGCCCTCTTGTCCTTCCATTATCCCTCACGAATAGATCTTCCTATCTACTTGTTCCAAACTTTTTACTCCCTTGAACATCGTTATTAAGTCGCCTCGTTCCCTTCTCTCTTTCAAGGTAGGCAGTTGTAGTGTCTTAAGTCTTTCCTCATATGTCAACTCCTTCAATCTTGGGATCATCTTCGTTGCTATCCTTTGGACTTTCTCTAATTTGTTTATATGTTTTTTCAAATGTGGTGACCATATCACTGCTGCATATTCTAATCTTGGTCTTATCATAGTCATTATCAATTTTCTTAACATTTCTTCATCCAAATAGTTAAATGCCACTCTCATATTGGTTATTATTCCATATGCTCCTCCAATGATCATGTTAATATGCTTCTCCGGGGATAGATCATCTTGTATTATCACTCCAAGGTCCTTCTCATGCCGTGTTTTGCCGATTATTTCAGTTCCTAATTTGTACACCCAGCTTGGCCTTATCTCACTTGTTCCCACTTCCAAAACATGACACTTTTCTGCATTGAAACTCATTTTCCAGGTTTGGCTCCATCTGTGCAACTCATCTAGGTCCTTTTGAAGATCCTGACAACTTTCTATACAGGTGACATTCTTCATGATCTTAGCGTCATCCGCAAACATATTCATATGACTATTCAAGTTTTCTGGCATGTCGTTTACATAAAGTAGGAACATTATCGGACCCAACACTGATCCCTGTGGTACTCCGCTCGTCACACTCCTCCACTGTGAATATTCGTCTCGTATCGTGGTCCTCATTTCTCTTCCTATTAAAAAGTTTTCCATCCATTTTAACATCCTACCATGTACACCTCCAACAACCTGCAATTTCCACAATAACCTTTTGTGAGGCACCCTGTCAAAGGCCTTTTTCAGGTCCAGGTAAACACAGTCAACCCATCCCTCTCTCTCCTGTGTAACATCTACAACTCTGCTATAAAAGCTTAATAAATTAGATACACAAGATCTCCCTTCCCTGAATCCAAATTGTTTCTCGCTAAGCACCCCCTGTCCCTCAATGAAGTGTGTCCACTTTTTCCTTATAATTTTCTCACAAATTTTACAAACAATGCTGGTGAGGGACACCGGTCTGTAGTTAAGCGGATTTTCTCTGTCTCCTCCTTTGTAAATTGGTACTATGTTAGCTCTCTTCCATTCCACTGGCAGGTCTCCCTCATTCAGTGAAGATTTGATGATTTCATAGATTGGTTCCACTAACTCTTCCGCACATTCTTTGAGGATCCATCCAGCCACTCCATCTGGTCCCATTGATTTCCTCACGTCCAAATCCTGCATCAATTTCAGCACTTCACTTTTTGTCACTTTCATTTCAGGCATCTGTGGTGTTCTCATTTCTCTATTAGGTTCTATAAACTCCTCCTCTTTTACAAACACTGACTGAAGCTTTTCATTCATAACTTCACACAATTCTTTATCTTTCTCATAGCTGTTTGTTCCAACTCTTAGTCTGACAATACCTTCTTTTGTTTTTATTTTTCCATTTACAAATCTATAAAATAGTTTTGGCTCATTTTTGCACTTCTCTACAATATTCCTTTCATATTTATATTGTTCCTCGCGTCGTATCTTTACGTATTCATTTCTTTTCTCCTTGTACTTATTCCAGTTATTTTCACTATGTCTCTTCCGTGCCATATTCCAGGCTCGGTTTCTTCTATCCTGTGCCTTACTACATCTTATATTAAACCATTCTTTTTCCTTCTTTACCCCGGATTGGAACCTTGGGACATATTTATGTATCCCTTCTTCATATACTTTCAGGAAAAGTCTATATTTGTCTTGAACCATTTCCAGGCTTTCTAGTTCCTTCCAATTTATACTTTGGAAATAATGTTTCAATGATTTAAAATCAGTTTTAGCATAATTGTATCTATTTATTTTATGTCTTTCCTTTCTCTCCTCATTTTTCCCCAAATCCATCTCCATTTCTAATATCTTGTGATCACTTTTTCCCAAGGGACAACGATAATTTATCTTTCTAACATCATGTGGATCACTGGTGAAGACTAGGTCTAGCCTGGATGGTTCATCCTTCCCTCTGATTCGTGTGTTTTCTCTAACATGTTGTGTTAACATGTTTTCTGTTACTAGATTCAATAATTTACTGCCCCAAGATTCATTATTATTTCCCGCATCTAACCCTTCCCAATTGACTTCCTTACAATTGAAATCACCTGTTAATAATAATTTATTTCTCCTATTAAAAAGTATTTTTAGTGCATCTAGAGATTCCGTGATTAGTTGATCATATTTATCCCGCTTCCATGCTCTAGTTTGTGGTGGTATATAAGCCACTGCTATATAAGTTGCTTTGTTGTCCTTGTCTTTTATTGTCACTGCTATAATTTCTGATCTATTATTGCCTAGGTTAATCTCACTTGCTTCTATATTTCTGTCAGTCATTATTAACACTCCACCGCCCACTTTTCCTTCTCTATCTTTTCTCCACACATTGTACCCTTCCCATCCCAACACTCCCAATTCAGTACCACCTCTCAACTTTGTTTCTGCTAAGCACATAATATGTGGTTTATATTTCTCAATATAGTCATTCAATTCTAATTTCTTAGACAGCAAGCCATCCACATTACTATAC